>PVIY010040646.1:0-22179 GCA_004026745.1 Myrmecophaga tridactyla | reverse complement strand
CACCGCAGTGTCTCCAAGGGACCGCGCAGGTAGGCGGGAAGGTCAGCGGGGCGAGAGCTCCGAGCAAACCGGGGACCCGGACAGTGTGTATCGGGATGAGCACAGGCGCGCGGCGCGCCGAGGGGCGCTCAAAGAGGGGGTACCGAGCGGCGACAGGGGTGCCCCAGCAGCCAAGGAGGGACAGCGCACCTCGCTCCTTAGGTAGCAGGGCAGAAGAGGCGATGGAAGCTGAGAAGCTGAGAAACTTGATGCAAAACGGACGGGCCCTCCCCGCCAGAACCTGCCCCCGCGCTCTCAGACACGCTCCAACGCATTCCCAGTCACCCACCGTCGCCCACCCCATCCCTGCAAAAATCCCCTCCGAGCCCTCGGATCCGAGGCGAGTAATTACCTCTCCGGAGGCGGAGCAGGGGGGCGTCGGCAGCAGCAGACACTTTTAGCCTGACTTTCCTCCGTTCGAGGGCGAGCGGGTGTGCGCGGAGAAGGAGCTGTGACCTGCTATTTATAGACCGGAGCCTCGGCACCGGGGGCTGAGAACCCGGAGGAAAGCAGCGGGCGAAGCGGCGGCTGCCGCGCAGGGAACCGGCCGCGGCTCCCCGAGGCTCCCGCTGCCCCAGGCGCCCGACTCCCGCCGCACTGGTCGCTCGTTCCCCGCCCCGCCGCGCGCGCCCCGGAGAAGTTGTCACCAGCGTGGCTGCCTCTCCGGCTGCTCACACGCCCCCTGGCACAGTTGCTACTTTCTCCCCCCACCCCCACCCCTTCCTGCTCCTCTTCCTCCTCCTCTACTCTCTCCAAGCGGTCTCCTCCCAATGTCACCAGGGCCGAAGAGCGGCAGCAGTGGCAGTGACAGTCGCGCAACTGGCGCAGCTTGCTTCCCGCTCCCAATATTAGGAGTGGAGTTGGTGCCCCGGCCGCCCAGCCCGAAATGAACGAAACACGCCGGCTCTGTGTGCCTACCCTCTGCAACCCGACCCCTTTGCTGGACCACTGTGCGAGCGAGGACAGCCACCCAGCCCTGGCTGCGGGAGGCGCGGCTGCTCAGCAGTGGTTAGGGATGACCCACAGGGACGCCACGCTGCGGCCGAGGCTGGAGAAGCCACGGGGAAGGAAACAGCGGGCGGAGGCTCCCCAGACACCAGGGCCACTGGCAGCACCGACCCGTCCCGAAGGGGGAGGGAGGGAAATGGTGTTCCACGTTCGCCCAGACTTCTGCCTGCCACCGCTCTGGGACCCCTTTCTCCTGCCACTCCACTACCTTGGCCTGGGTGGAGGTCTGGCGAGAGAGAACTGGGCACTGGCTCAGCTCCCAGCTTAGAGCAGCCCACGACCATCCTCCGCCAGCCCCCACGTCTCGGAAGGTGGCTGAGGCCAAGCTGCTCTCAACAATCGTGTGGCATGCCTTTGGCAGCCCGGGTGCGTGGGGACAGAAACGCACGCGGCGTTTTTGAGGTGTCAGGAGGACCGGATATGTAATCGCGCAGTCTGAACCGAGGCTAAAACTCCCCCACTTCCTCGCCAACAAACCCACAGGGGAAGGCATGCAGCCTGGTTATTCCGGGCTGTGGGGTGTGGGGCAAATGACTCTCCCCATCTGCGCCTTACAGGTGCCACCTGGTGGCTCTCCTGGAAAGGTTTTGACCAGGCCGCTTTAAGGTAATGGTATCCAGAGCCAGCCAGTCAAAGGAACCCTCAGGCTTCCCCTCCTTAAAGGCACTTTAAATTCACATTTTAAATTAAACACAATGTAGATGCTTGTAAGCGTGTTACCTGTGCCATGTAAAGAGAGTGGAATTCCAAAGTCAGGATGGTGAGTTTGAATGGGGTTAAGGCAGTGCTTATAATTCCACCAAGTGAAAAGCTGTGGCTGCCCCCAGCTGTCACCCCTGCTGTCACTGACTGCATCCAGACATCCATTCCACAAACATTTGAATGCCACTACGATGTAAGCTTTATTGGTGAGTGCAGGGATATTGTTTTTGGTTTTTACCACTCTGTCTCCAGGGCTTAGAGGCATACTAACATCCTAAAGTTTCAATAAATATTCATAGAATGAATTAGTAAACACTCTGGGTCAGAGACTGTGCCTGGCCCTTTGTCTCCCTTAGTCTCTACAGCCCTTCCCTTCAACTTATTTCTACCGCATTTAGCCACCATCTCAGGTGACCTGGATGGAAACAAGTAGGAGGATGAGGGACAACAGCCTACACAGGTCCTGCTGGGAAAGTGGCTCTCCCTTTAGGAGCCCACCACACGGGTACATTTCCCCACCAGGGGGCCATACTGCACATACCTATTTCCAAGCATGGGCGAACTCTGTTCATAGAGATCTGCTGGAAAGATGATACAACCATCTCGCTGGACACAGTTACGGTCTTTTCTCAAAATACAGAAAGAGTGAAAGAGCATCAGCATGCCACAGTTTTAACAATAAATTAAAAAGATGGCTAACACATCCCTGCTGTAATTTTAAATGGATGGTATGTGTGTCTGTGTATTTATGAAGACCGCCATAAACCATTCCTCCTAGAAGACGGAGTTGTAAAACAGATGCCTCTATGGAAGGGAACACTTAAAATGAGATACCCAGAAAACCCTACTATAATTAAATCTAGACACACACTGACCAAGTCCTCTTACAAGGCTGCTGAAGAAAACGCAACGTGTACTTGTCCACATCGTCTAGGAAATTTACAACCTAGAGAGAGAATGAAACAGGACTCTCTCAGATGCATGTACCACGTGACATTTTTAAAAATCCATCCTGATATTTACCTTTTTTAGTTATTTAGTTATTTGGTAGAGCTTTACTTGAATTAGCCTGGTGGATTCAGATGCTTCCATGGTTTATTAAACTCAGTCAGCATCTTTTTTAACAAGCCGTGAACTTTCAGTCACTTGTACCCCCAAACATAACTCCGTTTGCCAATGAAAGACAAAATATTTTTCATTTCCTTTAGAAATGTCTTTGTAGGTCCTGCAGTCAAAGGTGATTTCCAGGGATTAACTTGCTTTCTGAAACAGTGAAACCAAGCCAGGGTCAGCAGGATTGCAGAAACACCCTTCTTTTCGGTAAGCAGCTTTCACTTTTTTCCATAGATACATTTGATATTTATACATTAAGACCATCTGTGTGTGTTGTGTGCATTTAAATTAACAGGGGTTGTTGTTAGAAATAAAACCTCGACTAAGTAAAGGTTCTTGGCTGTCTTGTCAAAACCAAGACAGGAAAGCAGCTGGGCATCACTGATAACCAGAAAGAGGGACATACCCTTAGAACTTTATGTCTCCCCTTCCCCCCACTATACCACCTTCTCCATTCTCTCATTCTTTCTCTCCCCACCTCCTTCCCTACCCCTAAGACTGACTTTATCAGCTTCTCTGGTGTGTGTTAAGTTACATGCTTATTAACAACTTTTGAGCTTTTATAACTTATGGGCCAGTTTCAAAATTCCCAAGGATGTACCATGATTGGCCCAGCTAATGAACCCAAGCCCTGGCCCAGAGGATGGGAGTCAGGTTACATTCTCACAGCAGCTGCTATGATAATCACATGGGTAGTAGGTCTAGTTTTGGTCATCAAAGCAAGTCAAGAATTCAACCTAACTAAATTTGCCTATAGTAGTGGGTAGTAGTGATGGGTGAATTCAGAAGGAAAGGATGAAAATTCCCAGAACATGGGTAAGAGTACTGGACGTTCCTGACCACTGTGACCTCCTATTCCTCACTAATCCATGACCACTGGTACAGAAGGCAGAAGGTGGGGGGTACATAAGAAGCAGTAATATCTGTGTGTATGAATGCATGTGCAGGTTTGAATATTGAGTGAGATAAAATGCCTCTTACCAGTGGTGATATTCTAGATGGTTTGTCCCAGTAGAAGCAGCAGCAGTATGATTTTACGATCTCTCAAAATAGGAGAGGATGAATATGAAGAAGGAATCAAGTATTTCACAAGACTGTTTACTTTGGCTTCCTTTTTCATGGCAAATTAAGTAAGTGTTTTTTAAATGAAGGAAATCAGTGTGATACAATTTTACATTTATGGAAGAAAAACATTCTGCTCTCACTTTATGTAATAGTTATAATCCTAAAATTGTATATAAATCATGTGTTTTGTATATTGAATTATATTTCAAATATAATAGGGTAGTGAATCTTAACGTTTCCATGATCATAAACCCCTTTGAGGATCTGGAGACAGCTATGGGCTTTCTCCCAAGAAAAAAATCAGCACATGCACACCTATTTATTATGGGATGATATATGAGCTTTTTTTTTTTTTTAAATAGCTGAGATTTAATACTTCATGTTGCTTTGTCTTATCCCAATCATCCCCAACTGAATGATGAACAAAAGACTCCAGATTCTTGAACAAAGTACTCAAATGTCCAGAAGGTATAAGGCAAAACACTGGGGGAGGCTGGCATAAACGAACCTAAGAAACTGCTTCCTCTCACCACCCACTCCTGCTCTGGATAAGAAAGAGATAATCTCTAGGTGGGAAAAAAAGACAGAGCTCTCAGAAGGAAGGAAGAGAAGAGCAATGTGGGAAAGGATGTGCATCATACTCCAGAACAAGCCTGGGGGTGGAATCGGGATACAGATTTCCCCATTATATTAAAAACACCAAGAGTAAAGAAATTTGTATCCAGCCTTTCAAGAGAAACTCCTAACTCCCGAGCATAAAGTAGCAATATAAATGATAGTGTGTCTCCTCTAGATTCCAAAGGGCTAAAAATTACTGCCTACCCAGCCCCTAGGGGGGATCCCATGGTGCCTACATGATGTGGAAAGGGCCACAATGTTCCAATGGGCTTAGGAAAGCCTGGAAATGAGTCAAGAGGAAGCGCAGGCAGGGCAGGAGCAAGGCCACCTGGAAGGCAACCAGATAAGATACCAAGGAGAGGGAGTGGCCCATCTATTGGGATGTGGAAATGTGACTACAATGGTGGCCATTCTCCATACCAGGCAGCTACCTGGGAATCAGAGCAATGACCTTAGAGTAGTCAGTTACTACGCATTGGAGCAATATTGTGCTTCACTCACATCCCAAGAACAGAAGCCAAGTCACCTCTTCAGAAAAAAATGATGCCAGAGAGGTCATCACCACCCAAACACATCCCCCGATGTCAATGAGTCTCCTCAGAAACAACATGCAACCCAGAGGTAAGGCAGAAGGAGGTAGGGAAGAAGCAGCAGCATCTTAACCTAGAGGAGATTTAAATTAGTATAGACTTGGTTTAAATTATTAGGTAGGATTAAGAAAACTAAATTAAGTTTTCTGCTTCTGAGTAGAAATGGGAATTTATGGGCTAAATTAATTTTACTGTAAAAAAAAATATGTTCCACTTTTACACCTGAGATTAAAAGAATCAACTGACTGTAAAATATTATATCCTTTATGCTTAGCTTTTTTAATGCATTTTTCAGGGAGTCCATAGATCCCCAGGAAATCATCTATACACACAGATTAAGAATATTTCTCTAAAGGATCTGGTTCTTTAAACCTGGTAAGGTGAAAAATCATCTTAACTGAAAAATATCTGCTAATATAAATAATTCTCTACTATGTATCGTTTGAAATTCTATTTCCTAAAACTGAGTCATGTCTATGCATTACAGCATAATATTCACATGATTCTGTTTGGTAAATGCCAGAAAAAATAACATCATAAATGGGGAAATTATAGAAAATCAGTGGATAAAGGTAGCTATATTGAAAGAATGGAGGTCTAGAAGATGACAACATCATACTGCTTCAGTTCAAGAAGCATAAATTTTTTTAACAGAAATCCACAAAAGAGGACACATCTGAATTAATTGTTTCTCTTCCTGTCACCACTTTCAACCGTATTATTTTTTATTCCCTAATGATGTCACTAGTGATATAAAATGGAGGAGAAAGTCATATATCAGACACATTTGTAGGAAATATTTTTAGTAATCACGGAGACTGATTGATTGATTGATTGGAGCAACCAGTTCTTTCCAGAGGTAAGTAAGCACAAGCACACTATCTCAGAATATTTTGTTACATTTTGTTCATCAGTGTCTCTATCTTGACTTCTATACTTAAACAACAAATATCTTCTTCTTACTCTATTTCAACAATTTCTCTACATCCAAACTGCCTGTCAAGTTATCATTCTGAGTCTCTTTATCTTGTTGTAATTCAGCTCTACCATTTCCTAGTGACATGATTTTTAGGCTGGAATAGACCAGTTTTGGACACAAAGCTAGTTAAGAACTCAGCCTAACTGAATCTCCCAGTTTAACCTGTATCTCCAGAAACTCCTTTCCACCAAGTGTACTTTGGAATCAGACAAGTTAGAGCTAAATCTGGAATTCCCATTCACCAACCATGTGACCTTTGACAAATGCCTAAAAATTTCTGTCTCCATATCCCTATTGTGAAATGAGGAGAATAGAACTTACTTACTTCATAAGTAATTGTGGGAATCCTCTGCGATGCTGTCACAACATGACTTGTAATCTTTCTTTCACTATGTTTCTATCCAATATCCCCTTGCCAAGACAGAAGAGATTAGGCATGGGAGGGGCAAAATCAGAGTTTCACCAGGAAATCTTATTTATATGTTCTGAATTAGCTATTTTACCAATAGCTATGACTTCACATTTGTCAGAGAAATACTAGTCAGCTCTTGTAAAAAAAATTATGCAGTTCTGCAGAATCTGGCTAAGATCTGTGCCATAAGAGAAGAGACCTTTAAAGAGTATTTGGAATAGAGACTCCGCAGAACCCTTTCTTGAATTCACAGTTTATCTTCAAAATTCTCTTCTATATCTTCAATTCAATTCAAACAAGCATTAATTGAACAACTACTTTTTTTGCCAGGAACTGTTCTCTCAGCACTTCTGTATTCCCTACAAGATCATTGGAACTTTAGACTCCTACATGACAGGTGAAGGCCATAGTGACCCATCACCCATTTATCTAGACACCTACCTCTGTCAATATACTCCAACATGGTCCACCCAGATGGTGTATAAGACATTCCAGGATGCTGTTCCCCCACAGAATCTTTAAACAATGGGCAAAACCTGCCAGAGACATTTCCTCAAGTCAAAGGGTTGCAATAACTGGGGCAGTGTTGAACAAAAAAAAGTCAACTTTAAATTGCTTAAATGGTGCAGAATTTCTATTTAGGGTAATGCAAAAGTTTTGGGAATGGATGGTGGCAATGGTAGTACAATATTGTAAACATAATTAACAACACTGAATTATGCATTTGAATGTGGTTAAAGAGAAAATTTTAGGTTGCATATGTTACCAGAATAAAAATTTTAAAAAAACATAGGATTGCACAACACAAATAGAAGACTGTAATGTAAACATTGATCATAGTTATAGTATAATTATAACAATGTTCTTTGACCAATTAACAAAACGTCACACCGATATAAGGTATTATAATAGGGTGGCATATGGGAATCCTGTATTTTATGAATGATTTTTTTGTAAGCTTACAACTTCTGTAATTAAAAAAATATATATGGTAGAAGCAGTTCATGAAGGCATGAAACATTTAAAGTGTTGAAAGAAAAAAATTGCCAATCAAGATTTTACATGTGGTAAGACTGACTTTCAAAAAAGGAGTGAGAGATGAAGGCATTCCCAGATAAACAACAGCCAATGGAGTCTGTCACCACTAGCTCCATCCTGCAGGCAGTGCTAAAGGGCATTCTTCAGGCTGACAGGATAGGACAATAGACCGTGGATCAAAGTAACATAAAGAAATAAAGACCTCTGATAAAGGTAACCATACGGGTAATTATAAATGCCAGAATGACTATTTGTTTCAAATCAAAGTTTGTTTCAAATCAAACATGATTTTTGTAGATTTAGGATGTTAAATTTTAGCCCCTTCATAAGCACCAAGAAAATATGTGAGATAAAGAATAGAAAGAAAGGACTCAAAATGATAAAATAAAGAAAATCAAATAAATATGAAAGTAGACATTAATGGAAGAATGAGGGACAGCAAAGTATAAGATTTACAAAGATATGTAGCCAAATGGCAGAAGAAAGTACTGCATTATCAGTAGTTACTTCAAATGTAAATGGAATAAACATTCCAGTCAAAAGGCAGAGATTGGTAAAATGGTTAAAAATATATGACCCAGTTATATGCCATAGAGACTCACCTTAAATTCAAAGAAACAAGTAGGCTGAGAAGGAAAACCTGGAAACAATATATATATACAGTGCAAATATTAACCAATAGAGAGCTGGAGTAGAAATACTAATATCAGATAAAATAGACTTTAAGCCAAAAACTGTTATGGGAGACAAAAATGGTCACTACATATTCATAAATGGGTCAACTGAGTAAGAAGAAATAATGATTATAAATATATATGAACTTAATGGCAGGGCCACAAGATATATAACAGTATACTGACATATATATTGACAAATGTGAAGGGAGGAATAGACGTGCTGAATTAGTTAAAAGGGATCATTTTCCAGGATAGATCATATGTTAGGACACAAAATAAAAATACTGAAATAACATAATGTATTTTTTCCAACCACAATGGATTAAAGCTAGAAATCAATAAGAGAGGGAGCACTGGAAAATTGACATATATGTGAAAATTAAATAGTGTACTCTTTAATAACCAGTGGTTCTAAGAAAAAAATCAAAAGGGAAACTGAGAAATACCTTGAGGTGAATGAAAATCTTAAAACATTATACCAAAATTTATGGGATGATAGCAAAGGTAGTGCTGAGAGAGAAATTTATAGTTCTAAATGCTTATATTAAAAAGCGCAAAGATCTCAAATCAGACTTAACTTCACAACTGGAAGATCTAAGAAAAAGACAAACTAAACTCATAGCAAGCATAAGGGAGGAAATAACAAAGATTAGAGCATAAATAAATAAAAAAGAATAAAAACAATAGAGAGAATCAATGAAACCAGAAGTTGCTTCTTTTAAAAAAAAAACAATAAAATCCACAAACCTTTACCTACACTGACAAAGAAAAGAAAGGAGGATACAAATAACTAAAATCAGAAATGAAAGGAGGGACATTGTTACCAACTCCAGAGAATTAACAAGAGGAAGAGTTTCCAGAAGAGGATACTATAAAAAACTGTACACCAACAAATTAGACTATATAGGTGAAATGGACAAATCCCTAGAAACACACAAACAAACAATACACTGACTCAAGAAGAAAGAGAAGATCCCAATAGACCAATAACAAGCAAAGAAATGGAATCATCAGCAAAAAACTCCCCCAAAATAAAAGCCCATGACTGGATAGCTTCACACTTGAATGCTACCAAACATTCCAAGAAGAATTAGCACCCATCCTGCTCAACTGCTTCCAATAAAAACTGAAAAGGAGAGAATAATCCCTACCTCATTCAATGAGCCAACATCACATTAATACCAAATCCGCTTAAAAATACTACAAGAAAAGAGAATTACAGATGAATATCTCTTATTAATTTCAACGCAAAACTCTTCTACATAACATTAGCAAACTAAGTCCAATAGGACACTGGAAAGAATTACATACCATCATCAAATGGGATTTATTCAGGTATACAGGTGCGGTTCAATATAGGAAATTAATTAATGTAACACATTCCATTAATAGAACAAAAAGAAAAAACACATGCTCATCTCAATTGAGGAAGAAAAAGTATTTGACAAAATCTAGCAACCCTTCTTGTTAAAAAAAAAAAAAAAAACCCAGAAAAATAGAAGGAACCTTCCTCAACATGATAATGGACATAAATGAAAAACTCACAACTAATATCATACTCAGTGGTGAAATAATAGAAATTCTTTCTGATATCAGGAAGAAGACAAGGAGGTCCACCGTTACCACTTTTATTCAACTTTGTGCTGGTAGCTCTAGCCAGAGAAAATAGGCATGGAAAGAAATAAAAGGCATCCAAATTGGAATGGAAAGAGTAATACTTTCTCCATTTGCAGATGACACGATCATAGATGTAGAAAATCCTGGCAAATCCACAACAAAGCAACTACAGCTTATAAACGAACTTAGTGGTAGGGTACAAGAATAACTCACAAAAACCGGTAGTATTTCTGTAAACTACTAGTGAACAATCTGAAGAAGAAACCAAGAAAAAATTCCACTTACAACAGCAACTAAAATAATCACATATTTACAAATAAATCTAACCAAGAATACAAAGGACTTTTACATGGAAAACTACAAAGCACTGTCAAAATGAATGGAAAGATATTTATTGTTAATGGATGGAAGACTAAATATTGTTAAGATGCCATTTCTACCCAAAGTGATTTAAAGATTCAATAATAATCTCAATCATAATTCCAGGGTCTTCTTTGCAGTAATGGAAAATTCAATCATCAAATTGATATAAAGGATAATATACCCCTGAATAGAACAAGCCATCAAGAAAAGGACAACATTATAGAACTCCTAGTTCTTGATTCTAAAACTTATTACTAAGCTATAACAGCCAGAAGAGCATGGCAATGGCAGAAAAAGAAGGCATATAGACCAATGGAATCAAATTGAGAGTTCAGATATAGACCCTCACATCTATGACCAACTGATTTTTGACAAGGCTGCTAAGTTCACTCAATTTGAAAAGGACAGTCTCTTCAATAAATGGTGCTGGGAAAACTGGATAATGAAATGCAAAAGAATGAAGGAGGACCCCCTACCTCACACCAAATTAAAAGATGAAATAAAAGAACTAGGACTACAAAACTCTGACAAGGAACTAAAGGGAGCATCTTCAGGACCATGTAGGCAATGGTTTCTTAGACTTTACACCAAAAGCACAAGCAACAAAAGAAAAAAAATAGAGAAACCAGACTTTATCAAAATTCAAATCTTTTGTACATCAAAAGACTTAATCATGAAAGAAAAATGACAACATAGTGAATGAGAGAAAATATTTGGAAAGCCCAAAGATGATAAGGATTGAATATCCAGAATATGTAAAGAAATCTTATTAGTCAACAACAAGAGAACAAATCACTTAATTTAAAAATGGGCAAAAGACTTGAATAGACATTTCCCCAAAGAAGATATATAAATGGTCAATTAAGCACATGAAAAGATGCTCAACACCATTAGCCATTAGGGAAATGGAAATCCAAACCACAATGAAATACCATTTCTTACCCACTACAACGGTTACTATTAAAAAAGGAAAAATAGCAAGTGTTAGAGAGGATGTGGAGAAATAGGCAAGCTTGTTCATTATTATGAGAATGCAAAATGGTGCAGCCTCTGTGGAAAGGAGTTTAGTGGTTCCTGAGAAAGATAAGTGTGGAATTGCCATATAGCCTGGCACTCCCACTTATATACCCAAAAAAACTGAAAACACAGATTTGAACAGATATTTGCACACTGGTGTTCACAGCAGCACTGTTGACAACTGCCAAAAGATGGAAGCAACCCAAATGCCCATTAACAAGTAAATGGATAAATCATATGTGGTATATATACAATGGAATATTATTCAATCATGGCAAAAAACGAAGTTCTGATATTTGTGGCAATATGGATAAACCTTGAGGGCATCAGGTTGAGTGAAATAAACCAGACACATAAGAAATAATTAAGATAAGCAAATCCACAGATTCATAAACTAGGATATAGGTTATCAGGGGCTGAGGTTGGGTAGGAAATGGGAAGTTAATGTTTACATAGTATAAGATCTGTTTAGAGAGATGGAAAAGTTTTAGTGGATGGTGGAGATAGGAGCACAAAATTGTGAATGTAACGAACAGCACTGCATTATATATTTGCATATGGTTAAAAGGAGGAATTTTAGGTTGTATATATGTTGCCAGAATAATTTTAATAAAAAAACAAACACAGGACAATACAACATGAACAGTGAACCCTAATGTAAACTATCAGTTATAGTCAGTACAATTATAATAATATTTTTTCACTAATTGTAACAAAGCTACCACATTAATGCAAAATGCTAAAAATGAGGCTTATGAGAACTATGTATTTTCTGCATGCTTTTCCTGTAAACCTACAACTTCTCTAATATCAAATAAACACTGTAAAATGTTATTCCATGTTGAATATGAATACTGTGTTTTGAGGTTCTTGAAAATTTATTTCAGTGTAACCACTCTCTCCCCATGGTAGATAAACCTTAAAGGGGGAGTAAATAGACAGTTACATCCATTTTCCTGCCATTTTCTCCTTCTCATTTCTTGCCTTTCTACCCTCCCAGATTCCCACTTCTCTACCATGTTCACCAGGAACATGTCATATCCTCCTATGTCACATCCTTGTCTTTCTCTGGTGGCAGTCCTGCTTCCCTTTCTGTGGTGGCAATGACATCAGGGAATCTACAGATAAAGATTTGGGTAACCCAGATGAAAAAATTCATTTTGTGTTATTTCAAGAATTTATCCCATGTCACACAAACAGGTGTGTGCATGTATGTGTGTGAAACAGAGAGAGAGAGATTATGTATAATCACTAAATTTTTGAAGACTTTAGAAATTCCAGAGTAATTTTTTATATACACTGGAGAGCTTGTTTCATCAACATATTCCAGAAAAAATATAAAGTTACAGTTATTTTTCCTGTAAATAGATTATAAGCTCCTCACTCACAGTACATTGCAATATTCTCTAAGGAAAAAGCTGAGAAATCATCATAGATAATTCAAAAATGCTTTTCCTTTGAAATACGGTATTTCTGGGCAAACAGGATCATTTGAAACCTTAAGAAAATGTTGAGGGAATTCATCAATGTGAAAAGACGACCATTTTATTTGGTCTAAAATGAAGCAACATTTTATAGGACTGAATTTCAGTTTTATGAAAGTTATAATGAAAACAAATGTGTGATTCATTTTATGTTTGCTATAATATAAAAAGAAAAACCCCACCCTGTCTGAGTTAGGCTTTTCTAGTTTTCTAACCAAAAACTCTGACAGTATACACTGGTATCTGTGAACGCTTTGATAGATTGGGGCACAGGGTGTATAGAAGCCTAGGCAGGTGAAATGAACATTGTATTAAGTTCCCCAAGTAGGTATTTGTTTTATCACATTCTCATACTGCTTTTTTATTTAGGGGGAAAGAAAAGAACACTTTGGTGGGTTTTTACAATGTTCAAGTCAAAAAAAGAAAAATACTTCTACAATAGAAAGTTTAAGATAGGGAGAAGGCAAACAGATCTATGTGATAAAGAAAAAAGGTTGTCTTCATTCTAGGCCCTGTTAGATTTCTGAAGCCAATTATGTTCTGAATTCAAGTCTTAAATTGGGCATTAAGGATGGTAAGTGAGAGAGAAACTGGATTTGTGTCTTTCACTGGATCACAAAAGATCTGGGGGAACTAAACTCAAGGCAGGGAGCCCACACCCAAAGGCACTTCCATTTCAAGAATGTAAAGGGTTCCGTGCATCATGTTGGCTGATCAATAGTGTCCCCTCTCCATCCCCATTCTGCTCCTCCGCCCACATCCCAAGGACAGAATGGTGTGGCCTCTAGACTTCTGAAGTCCTGGGAGGCCGGCCACTCATTCTTTGTTTAGGTGTTCTCTCCTCACTGTAATTCCTTTCTCTTATTACCATTGATCTGTGAGTATGGTTAAACACAATAGCAGGTCTTAACTGAGCCTTGGTCACTTTGACCCCTCACAAGGTGAAGCAGGAAGGCAGAAGCAGTCTGCAGAAGCCAGCCATGGATCAGGAACAGAGGATGATTGATTGAGGGGACTGTATAAACCACAAAAAAATTGGCAGAACATAAGAATTCTTTGCATAGAAGATAATACCAAGTATCTTAAAGTCAAATGAGATGCTGGCTCCAATCCTATGTAATTGTTTGTTAAATGGAGGCATGATTTTTGAAGGCTGAAGGAATAACCCAAATTTAGGTTATTAGTTATGAGGCACCAAAGAACACGTGCAAACGTGAAATACTAGGAATCTGTGGTTCATGGCCTGTCTGGTGAGTCTCATCTCTCCGTATCTCTCATTTTTTTCCCTGCCAAGGAAGCTACTGGCATTTCAGGTACTGGGGTGTTGGTCATCTTAGACTGGACAGCTGTGGGTGGAGGGAAGAAGAAGACTGGGATATACTGCTATGCAGGATCATAGCTTTGCTCTCTTCTGAAGCCGTCCCTTTGATTATTAATCGTTCTCAGAAACTTCCATTGCCTTTGCTTCTTTTTCGAGATTCCCATTTCTCTTCCTACATTGAACTGAATGATCTTCTCCATTCCCTTAGGTCCAAATTGCAAAGGAGGGTATCAGATTGACTGAAGTCATTAATATCTCTCCTATTAAGAAGAAGCCTCTTGAATCAGGCTTCCTTGGTTGTTGCTGACCAGTGCAAGGACTAGCCTTAGATCAGATGCCCACACTTGTCAAAAAAATAAATAAAATAAAAGGAAGCCCAGCACTGCTTTAAAAAGCAGAGAGCTGTGAGCTGGAATTTCAGCTTAAGGGGAATATTGGATACTAGGTTATTAAAGGTCCTTAATAAAACAAATGCACATTCAGATGCATAAGAAAATAGTATTTGGTGAAAACACACACGCACATGCAATGAAATATATTTCTGCTAAAGGTCATGATATCAAAGCAAGAGGGTCAAGTGCTTGTCACCAATACAGACTGCCCTTATAGATGGGTTCAACCAACACGGCAAAAAGAAAGTTAAATCTCGTGTTGTTCAGGTCAAATTCCTAATATGTTATTTATTCCTGGGCTTTATCTTTCGAACACAAGAAAAACACTACCTAGTTTTCAGTCTTCTTTTATAATAAAGCATGTAATTGTGGGTTTTATTAGCTTTGAAAGGGGAAGCATACTATGTGAAATAGTAAACCACAGCCTGATGGTCCCCTGATAATCCATATTACAGGGAGGCTGCAGTTTATTTACCCAAGTATTGATGAAAGACTAAATTTTTATTATGCAAAAACCAATTTAAACTGTTTTTAGAAAGAACAAAGAAGAAAAATCATCTCTGCTTGCACAATTACATATTTTTCAGCAATCTGTGAATGTTTTTTTCCCTTACATTCCCTTGGAACATAGCTATTTTTATATTACTTATAGGTAGGGTTTTTTTCTTTTGGGGACTCTGAGGAATAAAATTCATCAAAATTTGACTTGCTACTATTTCAGTGTCAGATAATATCCCCAGTCAAAAGGGCTTCTAATGAAAGAGACTCAAAATTAATATTGCAGGGGCCTATTTCATCAAGCCCTCTAGGTTCCTGGATGTGGCATTCCTCCTTTCTGTGGAGCTGGAGCCACTTGACACCTTCTGCAAACTGAGCCATCACTCAGTTCCAAAGCCCCACTTGCCCTTGGCAGGAAGGATTTGAGGACAGCCGAGCAACACAGAGAGGCCAGCTTCAAGCTTCACTTACCGTTACACCCTCTCAGAGCTCATGTCCAGTTCTCGTGCCTAGTTTGTCCCTGTTTCTGAAATCCAATACTAAACCCAACTTTTTGAAAACTGGCTCTGTGTTTTGTGCAGGTCACTGAACTTCCATAGGATTTATCTTCCATCTTTAACACCCATGAATCTCATCAAGATATCCAAGGTCCACGCTGCTTTCTGCTCACAAGATCCTGAAATTGCAGTATTGATGCAATGGGGCAGCATCACGTCCCGTAAAGCGGTGAATTGATCAAGGTCCCTGTGAGCTAAATCAGGGATCAGCAAACGATGGCCTCTAGGTCAAATCTGGCCTGCAGCCTATTTTTCGTAAGGTTTACAAGATTTGCTTTTACTTTATACAGGTTGTAAAAAAGAAATAAAAAAGATGAAGAATAATGTGCGACAGAGACCACATTTGGCCCACAAGGCCTGCAATATTTACAATTTGCTCCTTTGCAGAAAATGTTTGCCGAATTTTCAAACAGAATCAGAGAGTTGGCGCAACCCTTCATCCATTGTTGCCCCTGCCAGTTGAAACACTGCTTCTGAGCTCTCCTCTTACAGGGGTGCTTATAAAAAGTATTTGCCAACCTGACAACTCCGAATCAGGCACAAGAGTCTGTATTGACTGGCTTCAAAACATAAACTACATATGTATCAGCAGCTTCAATTGGTGTCACCTTCTCATTAAGTCTTTGATAATCCACTGTTATTCTTCCCAAGGCTCAGGAATCTTCTTACTTTGAAGCAGGAGAGGTTAATGAGGATGTGAGGAAACATACAAATATGAAAGGCATTATTATGCTTGGAATTATTTTTCAAATGTTTCTGGTAGCACTCATTTCTAAAACCCTTCCAAGTGTGTGGTATTGTTTGGGTATTAATATTTGGATAGCACCCTTAGCACACAGGCTTCTTCTTGCCCTTCCAGCATCTCCATGGTTCAAAAGCCAAAGTGGACATGTCGCCAACTGATGAATATGTCTATTCCAACTATATAGGCAAAAACTGGAAAAGCAACCACAGAATGGTTCACCAATGGGTCCACACTGACCCATTACAAGGTTACCCCATGCCAAATGTCCATTTATACTACCTGTCCTCCACAAGCCCCTCTGAGTGGTGGACCTGGAGTGGCAAACTGGAGCTAAAGCTCTTGTCAATAATCCCCTCCAAATTTGAGGGGTTCCTTTCTCCTGGGCATAGCCATTTTCCTGATAGATGGCTGCAGGTCCTTCTAGGAGGAAGAGGAATCATTCATATTGTGGCACTATCATAGAGTAATTCCTAGAGTTCCTGGCTTCACCCTCATTTAAGGGTAGTGAGTCTGTGACTAATGCAATGTGCAGTTTAGGTAAAGGGTAGTAACTCAGGTTACTTATAATTTTGCTTTGGTTTTGGCTTATACAGATCAAAGAACACCATCATGGGCTGCTCATCTCATTCTGCCAAGGCACTACTCAATCAGTTAGCCTTTGCCCAAATCCCTGCCATCAAGTTCTGTGGTCATCTCTCCAGCCCGCTGCTCATTACAGTCACGACGCCTACTTTGCCTCTATTTTTGGACTGTGCCATTGTGCTATCCCTTGCACTGTGCCATCTGGAACTCCACAATCCCCAGAGAAATCAGAGGTCCTTGTCTTTTGCAGCATCTCCTATGTTTATGTCTGGCCTACAGAATACAGCCATTGAAGCACTTTTCAAGGAATTCCTCAGAGCTTCAATAAAGGAAGTGTGCCCTGGGCATTCGTGAGGCATAATAAGATATAAATGAGTGATTTACACATGATAAATATACCCCAACATTTCCTTATCTTTAGATTCATCTATCTATGTTATCTCAAGAAATCCCTGGTAATATAACTTTTAAATGGGTTACCATTGTACCCATATTTTTGTCAAATACTCTGAGCTAGTCTAGTTAGCATACTGAACCCAGAATTTCTGGCAAGTGTACCCATTGCAATAAATTCAGCCCTGTCTAAAATTATGCTTCTCCCTTCCTGGTCTAGCACCCTTAGATAGTCCCTTCCCACACATCTTCCAGGCTTTTGTCATTGCAAATGAGCAAATTCTTGTGATTCTTTTTGTTCTGTAAGCTTTTCCTCCCAGCTTGGAGTTTGTCTTTGCCATCCCTCCAGCCCTCTGGGATCGGATTCCAGGTATGGATATGAAGGCAGTGCTGGGTCAGTAGCATGGGGAAGATGGGCAGCCCTTGGTGAGCTAACTTCCTCAGGTGAGATCATCATGGACCCTTGGGCAAAAAAGGAATATCCTCACAAAATAGGAAACAGGTTTGTTTCACCTTTGAGGCATACTCAGTGGGATTTAGACTCTTAAGGTACCAGGAAAAATATGAATAACCAAATGCCCCTATTTCAGTTTTCACAGGCTCATTACTTCCAATAAATGCCCTAAAGTTTACATATGAAACTTTTAAGTCCATGAATCCACTCTACACTGGAGGTCAGCAACTTAAAGGATCAGACTCCAGTTCTACTTTTTGGCTTTATCAGTCCAGCAGCTACAAGACAGAAGAGGGTCCCTAGAGCAGCCGTAGAAGTTCCCTGATCCTCTGACCACGCTTTAAGCAAAATGCTTAAAATCCAATTTTGTCATTTTTTTTCTCCAAGTCCTCTGGGACAAATAGAAAAACTTAGTCCCCACCCACTCATGACCCTGACATTCCTCCTCATTCTCCCTATAAAGGCCAGCAATTCTTTGCCCACCAGAAATCTGTCTTCAATAGGTTTCTTATTCCAAACAACCACAGGTAGTGATTTAAGTTAATACTTTATTAGTATGTACCTGTGTCTATTTCATCAGCCAGCATAATATTAGCCACCTTCAGTATACACTGGTGAGATAACCCATCTCAGAATCTATTTCCTTGAGTCTTTGGCTTCTAACTACTATAGGCAGCAAATGCCCTATAGTCAAAGTTTAGTTGTAGAGAACAAAACTACCCTAGTTAAATCAGCAGAAAGGAATTTATTTGGTGCATTAGTAAGTGGTTTATAAAATTGTTTATAATCTAAAGAAACTTTAGACTGATCTTCCAAGAAAAATCCTTAAAGCCACTTTGCAGAAGAGGCCCACCAAGGGTGCTGTTCCCCCAGCCATAATTAGGAAGACACCTGATGGATCAAGAAGCCACAGTGATAGCTGCTGGCTCAAGCATCAAAAATTTTTGTTCTGATCTTCACCAGAAAAAAATACATACTTTATGCCCTGTTTCCCTCCACTCTTACTTCAGTTCTGGATTTAGGACTTAAGTGAGGGTATCTAGTTAACAGAATCTATAACATATCCAAAAATGCGGGAAATGGAGATTTTTATCTCACCACCCCCTTCAATATAAGAAATCACACTAGAGAAAGGAGGGAACAGGTCTTGAGCAAGCCAATCTGCAAGATCGACAACAGTTCTCTTCCTGGGGACAGCCTAGGGCTGAGCCCTGATACTGGCTAGCAGGCTTTCCTCATGCCGATCTCCTCATATTACATCTCAGTACACTGACTGCTCTTGGATTCTCCATCACCATCTTTAACAAATATTGGGGACCCTCAATACTTGGTTTAATCCCTGGTATAAATTACTTTCCTGGAGCATTGTTATCTGCTGCTCCTTGTCATACTCTCTGCATGTATTTTTCTGCTTACTGACTAGAGCTTTATCCTACCCCTGCTGTCTTCTTCACAGTGCCTACTCCATAGAATGATCTGGAACTCTTCCAATCTGTCCAATCCCAGTGCAGTTTACTTGGACATAGTGAATCAAAGCCATGATATATTAATAAAGATTTTTAATGACATCAATCTAAATAGAAAACTATCTCAAATTCTCAAAGAGGCCCTTATCACCTCTTAAAAACTTATTAACAATTTCAATATTTATCAAGTTCATATCTAGGGACTAAATTTCTTGAACCTGCCTTTTAAATCAGGTAAGTATACAAGACAGTACACTTTTTCTGATTCAAATATTTCATCTCTTTCCCAAAAGAATATTAATTGTGCTGATCAGTCATCCTCGGTTAAATAGATTTATCCTAATTAGCTGATCTCTTTTCCTCCAAACTTCTTGACACTGAAGGCTTTACGCTTGAACTTAAGATTTTTCTGTAGAAGTCTAGTACAAAGTGAATTATGTAGCTCCTTTCTGCAGATAATTAGATCTCATAAAGATTTTTTTCTTGCATTGAATCACAGAGATTACATTTACCCTCACTACCCCATGACCTTTCTATGCAGGTTAAAAGGAGCTCATAGAAAATGGTAGCTTTGTCAAACCACATCAAATCTTTCTAATAACTGGATCATTACAGGATTTCATTCGTGTTTTTGTACATAGTTTATATCAAGTTGAATACAGCATGGGTAAAAAGCTTAGTTTAATTTGAAATTTGTGTTGAGCTATTACTTGTGCCAACAGAAAATATATGCATTTTGTTCTAAAACAATGAATATATATTTTTTGGAGATTTTATTTCCAGCATATATAGCTCTAAGGTTTCTATCTTTGATGAGTTAGGAAATCGGTTATGTGTAAATGCGTCTGACACGTTTGGTTCTAAAAATAAATGTTGGATAACTTCCATGTTAGCCTTCTGAAATTACATAATTTTCACAAGTTATTAATATCACTTAGAATTTCTCTTTCCATGCTGTTTTTAAAAAATCAACACGTTGTCTCCCCAACTTACACCACCACCCTTAATTCACTCTTTTTCCTTTGAAGGGGGCCCTAAGAAGAAGTGGTGTTAATTGGCTCTGTCTCTCTGACAAGAAGTAATAGGATATTTGGGCCCCTCACATACCTGCCCTCCCAAAGCTCACCCCATGTACTTTCAGACCTTCGCGAAAAGACACTTATATTTGTCAGCATTCCCTTTCTAATTGTTGCCACACTGTTAGCCAATAAAGAAGCAAACCGTGTGGTGGGCTCTATTTTCCCCAGTATTTAATACCAGCTCTATACCTGGTTGACAATGCGCCACAGCAGGCAGAATCGATGGCTCTGGCTCTCTGTAGCTTGTCTTTGTAATCAGTGGTTTATTGCAGCTGGGCTAATTATGCAGCAATTTATATCGATTGTTTAGAGCAGCAGTGGTGAATCCTAGTGACTTAAACCTGTCATAGTCTGATTCGCTTCTTCTTGGTCTGTACTGACTCAGGATAATGCAGATACATTGTGAACTTGCATAATTTTTAGGTATCTATAATCCCATATGGTCCAAACAAATCAGAGAAGGAACACAGCTTTCTAAACACTTCTCCAATGCTTTCAAATGTGAATTAGAGACTAAGATGGAAGTGACAAAATCTTTTATCACTGTTTTCCAACGATTATCCTGATTTTCCCTTTCAAAATAAAAGTAGGAACAGAAATTATCCATTCAATTTATGTATGAATAAACTGGATTACACCACAGCATTGTGCTTATAAAGTTGATATAACATCAAACAGGCCTGAAACCATTTCCTTCACATTTTAAACTAGCCTTAAATTGTATTTGGATGGAGCTCTGAGGCTCTGATTTTTCTGCATTTGAGAGTCAATTTTTGAATATGTTTCAAGTTTAAAGACTACGTCCTTTCCATTCGGGGAGGAGGTAAGCTCTCACACACGAGGTGAGTCCCTTTATGGCTACAGTTTAACCATAACTCTGGTCATATAGCGTGTTTGTGTACGTGGGTTCAAATTGCTACCCAAGAGCCCCTGATGTTTTCAAGACAAGTACAACAGTAGATCTCCTAAGTGGAAAGCATTACAAAAGACCATTGATTGGCAAGTTGTAGGTAACTCCAGTCCCTCTTGAATTACTGAAAATAGGCAATGTTCCATTTGCTCTCTAACCAAAATAAATGAAGTCCTTCCGACTCACGAATGCTGCAACCAAAGGTCAGTATATTTCATTCCCCTCTCAGAAGCAATGTCTCCAAAAGACATTATGCCTGAAGCCTTTTCTGAGCAAAACAGCTGGAGGAGTAGCACTTTTAATTATGGAATGTATGGCTTTCATAACGACCCTATGACTTTGGGACATTAAAGAGCCTGTTCACTAAAAAGATGCAAAAACAGGAGGAACCTGAATGAAAATGTCAAGTTAAATGTTACCCAGGAATTCACTTACCTGCATATGAAAGAAAGAAAATGAGTTGTATGTCCTTTTCAAAAAAGAACTTATTTTAAAATTATGTTGTATTTATCTGAATATGTGAATGTGCACTTCATTTTTGTTCTGGTTTGAAAGGATGCATGGACCCTAGAAAAGCCATGTTTTAATCAAAATTATTTTGTAAAGGCAGAATAATCCCTATTCAATACTGTATGTTTGAAACTGTAATCAGATCATCTTCCTGGAGATGTGATTTAATCAAGAATGGTTGTTAAACTGGATTAGGTAACGACATGTCTCCACCCATATGGGTGGATCTTGATAAGTTTCTAGAGTCCTATAAAAAAGGAAACATTTTGGAGAATGAAGGAGATTTGGAGAAAGCAAAGAATGCTGCAGCACCACGAAGCAGAGAGTCTACAGCCAATGACTTTTGGAGATGAAGAAGGAAAATGCCTCCCGGGGAGCTTCATGAAACAGGAATCCAGGAGAGAAAGCTGGCAGATGACGCTGTGTTCACCATGTGCCTTTCCAGCCAAGAGAGAAACTTTGACTGTGTTCACCATATGCCTTCTCACTTAGAGAGAGAAACCCTGAACTTCATCGGCCTTCTAGAACCAACGTATCTTTCCCTAGATGC
>PVIY010040645.1:0-22215 GCA_004026745.1 Myrmecophaga tridactyla | reverse complement strand
TTCCCTTTTGGCTACAAAATCTCTATGCACAGCAACCTCCTCACCCTCCCTGCAGGCCAGTGTCTGCTTACCCATGGAGGCCACCTATCTGTAGTTCACAGAAATGACCGAGACTTCCGGATTCTCTGAATTCTCCAGTGAGCTACAGGGAGCCTCAGGCACATCAATCTACCCTCCTCTCCTATAATCAATCACATGTCTCACTGACAGGCAAATGAGGAGACTCTCACAAAGGAGAGCAGCCTCTCAGGGGCTACATCACTGAAAAGCAGCCAGGCTTCCCATGATGGCAGAGAGGAAGGACCAGGAGACAAGCGCACCAGTGCAAGCCTTCCTGCATCCTTCTTCCCACCATTTCTCTGAGTGATGGGCGCATTCAAAGCAGCAAACAAATACGAAAATGTATAAACAATAATTCCCTCGTTTTGATAACTAATACTTATTGAATCTCATTACATGTCAAATTGTTCTAAAATCTATAAATGCTTTGGTTTATTTAATCCTCATGGCAAACTTGCAAATAGGTATGTGTTTTCACTATTGAAATGAGAGGAAACTGAGGTACAAGGAGGTTTAAAATCTTTCGTTATGTCACAAGTCCAGCGTGACATTCAATATGTTTGGAGCCAGACTGATATACTTAACTGCGAAACTCAAATGTAGGGGACAAAGAAATGACTTACCCCTGCCTGTAACCCATGCAAAACAAATGGAAAGGAAAATAAAATAAGACCAAGCAAACATAAAATCTGCAAACTTTAAAAAGTTCTTAGGTTTTAGTATGACTTATTGATGGTTGTTGGAATTTATAATGCATGTGTTGAGCTAATATTACCAGGGAAGGTCTATTAGCAAATATAGGAAATTAATGATCTTCTCAGAGTTCCTACGTGAAAGATGCCCACATGTTGACACAAATAAAACCCTAGATCTTGAATTAAAAATATCGATATTAAATCACTTTACACTTGAATGCTTAGAGTGGCTTGGTTTCTCACAATAAAGTTTAACTAATAAAATATATAGATCTTGAAGTGGTTTCAGAAAATGACCTTCAAGATGGGAATTTTGGGGCGGCTGCCGTGGCTCAGCAGGCAGAGCTCCGACCTGCCGTGCTGGAGGTCTGGAGTTCGATCCCTGGTGTCTCCTGCCCATATGCAAATTAAAAAAAAAAAAAAAGATGGGAATTTTGGATTACATGAACTAGTTGGATGTGAAGGGAGAGATTACTTCATTGCCAGTGAAAAATGGATTGCAGGTAGCCCATAGCATGTGATAAGAAGCATGTTGTTTAGTATTACTCAGTGGGACTTTAAATTCAAATGGCTGCTGCAAATGAACAATATGATATCAGTGAGGGATTCAGAGATTGTGAGGTGAACTGGCTGCTGCTGATTGAACTGGATAGAATAAAGAAAGAAAATTAGAGATCAAGGCCTTAAATTCTTGACTTTTACCTCTTTCTTTCTTCCCACTATAGTTCACAATCTTAGCTAGGTCAATAAGTTGTCTTCTTAGATAACTCTAAAAGAATCCCTTATCTCTTATAGCCACTGGACTGAGGTAACAGTAAGACCCACGTGGAGACCGATGCCAGGAATTATAGAATTACAAAGTAATTTGAATTTAATGACATTGCCAGATTTCTCATGTGCAAGTCGGAATGGTAATGGAAACATTTGGGTGAATGACAATAAATCTAAATGTCTTAAACCCCAAAATATCATCTATGTTGCCTAATATATAGACAGAGCTGCTCTCACCTGTTTTGAGGCTTGAACATTATAAGGATGTAGCCATCATCATTCAGGTTCCAGTCAGGAAACAGAAACTATTTAATCAGAGGGAATTCAATTGGAGCAATCATTAACTGGGAATAAAATGAGAACTTTAAAGTATGATAAAGGTAGCAACTGCAGGATACAGCTACTATTTCTAAGTCTGAGGGAACGAAGCAAAAGGTTAGAATTAAGAAAATTAGAGACTTTGTTAACTGATGAGTATGACTACTGAATCACTACACTGATGTTTCTTTCGGCCTCTGGTGTCTTGGAGCAGTTAGATGGTAAAACCTGAAGTTGTGGAATGGTAACCCATACCAAATTTTGAAATCTGCACTGTAACTACTTGTTAAAATGTATTCTGAAAATTATTGCTTCTTTTTAAATAATTTTTTACTTTTTGTATCCGTTATATTTCACAATACAAAACGTTTGTAGTTTTTTTGTTTGTTTTAATTAGAGACTTAAAGGATGGGGCCTAATGCTGGGACTTGGACTTCTAAGGAGGGGCACTGCCAAAGGGTGTCAGTATCGGGGGAAAGTACATGATAAGGGTAGTTATGTCCATGCTGGAAAAATCACAAAGTGAGTTCTGCTTCTGCTACTGGAGAGAACTATGACAGTGAGGTGAGGAAGTATTGCTGGAATTATACTGACAGAAACCAGAAGCAAACAAGAAACCCACAAGGAAAAAACTGGAAGATGTTACTTCCTGCTGTAGGACTGCATTGTCCTCTTATTGCAAATTTAATTCCATCTGTAACCTTAATTCCCCCCTGTCATGTAACATGACACATTCACAGGTTCTCAGGATTAGGAGTAGACAGCTTTTTTCTCCCTACTACTGATACCTTCTCTTTACCAAAGACCTCATGTTTCCATGACAAGGAAGTTCCAATTAGTAACTTCCTGACCTCTCTCTGACTTCTCAGGGTGGTAAGAGTGACTTTTACTAAACTTGAAAGATCTAAAATGGGCACCCATGGCTCACCTCCCTCTGAATTCTCCTAGGGCTCTGATGGGCTGCAGAGAGCATGCACAGTGCTAGCCATTCCAGGTGGGACCCGGGGTAGACAGGGAGCTGTCTAGGACTGCCAGTGGGATAATCCTGGGCTGTGTAATCCAGTGTGAAGTGTTAACCAGTTCTTATCAACAGATTTATCAGCAGATCTTGTCAACAAATCTAAAGTCATGCTGTCTAAAAGTCATTTTCAGAAGCAAATTACTTTATCTCCAACTATCTGTCTCCTGTGTCTATACTCAGCTGATTCCCAAGTCTGAAAAGAAAAAAAAAGGTCTAATTTATTAACTCCCTAATATGCCAAAAGAAGATAGTAATTCCTTCTCCATGAGTAAAGGTTATCTATTTTATAGCGCTTACAATGAACCCTCTAGTAAATGTTAGCTATATCATCACTATTATTGCCTGGGCAAGTGAAAGAAAATAAGCAGGAGCCAGGAGATGTTTCAAGTTTTAAATAATATGGGATGTGTAAAGCTATATTATGAGATGCTGAACAAAAGTGAATTTTTTTATAACATCATAATATTGTACATTCAGTTTCCATTTATACATTTCTAGTTATACTAAGGTGAATAGATAATACTTTATCAGGAACACTTCTTCATCTTTCTTCTTTTAGGAAAAAATGCTTTATATTATTTTAGACCAGTCTAAATTGCCAACTTCACTCTGAGAGAGTTTGTAGTTGGTCTACTGAGGTAAATTTAATGAAATAACATGACAATAACACGAGATGTATCTAGCATCTCTAGTTATCTCATATGCCTATCCTCTCTTTACACATTAAAACTTTATTCTATTTCTTTTAGAATAAAATATCTAAATTCCATTGGCTCATTCTGTGCCAAGGAAATAACATAACACGAAATTTATTATAACCCCTTCTTGGTCCATTTCTATCATAACTGTAATCAAATACTTTATTAAACTAGGTTTATAGAGCGAGTGAGTCCTTTCTTGACCTATATATTTATTTCTCTGCATAAAATTCCTTATATATTTTCTCTGTCAATTTCTAGATTTTCACAAAAACAGAGGAGAGGTATGTCTGCCTTATTTTTTTGCAAAGCAAAATTACTAAACAAATGATGGGCATTGCCATTTCCCAAATTATATTCTTATATGCTGTAACATTTTTAAATTATGTTTATTATTGTTCTCTGATTCTTGAGCTATATTCAAATCATTCCCTAATTTTTTGGCATTGTTAACCATTTCAAACTATTTTTTTTAAGTTCAGTCATTTTTTAAAAAACACTATAAAATATTTTGGTTAACCATGCCAGAAACTCTACCCCTCTCTCATTCTCTGAGCCTGGCTAAGTTCCATTACTTCCTGAACATCAGTTTATACCCCCCTTCATCTAGGAAGAGTTTTCCAAGCATTCCTTGAACTTTCTTGGGTATCCTTTCTGTGTAACTACTTAACACTGTATTTCACTTACCAATAGCTCTGGATTTTGCCACTTCTTACTTATTTATCTCTCTCCCCACTAGAAGCTAATTTTTCCCAGGGAGAAAAGTATGCATAACTTGCTCTTATCATTCTATTCAAAGTTCCTAGCACACTGACTTGCACCTTATCATGCATTTATACAAATACATGCAAAAGAATTATCATTTATTTTCTAAGGCTTTTCAAATATTCATCACTTATTCGTAAAGCAGCAAGCACTATTAAGATTCTGTTGTAGCAATACAAATACATAACTACAAAGGTTTATTTTTAATGGACACATTTATATTAATGCAAAATGGCAATAACAATATCTCATTGTTTCCCACTAATGGTGATAATTTAAATATGGCATAGTAGTAGACTCTTTTCCCCTTTCCCCAGGGAACCAAAAGACAGCTTCATAATTACAAATGGACCAACCAAATTAGCAAACGGAGAGCTAATATGCTGTTTCACCAGGTTACTATGTTTTCATTCTTGGCATTATGAAAAGCTATGACTCACTTGCTAACTCCTAGTCATTTCCAAATAGATAACCCACATGCAATTCCTAAAATTTAGCTCACAGTTTGAAATTTTGTTTTCTTCCAGCTGAAGTTAATTAGTTTTGGTAATATATTAAACATCTTTGTCAAAAACAATTGCCCTCATTCTTCTTCAAATCCGCATGTTGTTTATTATTTAATTTTTATAGTAGCATTTTTCCTGTGACTTAATACTAAGGCCAAATTTGTGACAGAACAAATAAAACCATCCCTGGCAGAATTATACAATAAGAAGGTTTTTTTTTAATAACTTGCATTCCCTTTCTTTTAATGTCCCCATTAGGTTACAGTAACATGCAAACACCCAATATTCTCTTGTTATACAATAATTTAGAATACTGGGAGAGAAGGAAATTTCTTAAGCCTTTCTAATACACATACAGACATTTAAATATATACCACTCCTGTCTTATGTCCCTTTATCTAAAGTGGTTTTGTAAATAGTAAATAATTAAATATGCCAATAACTCTAGCTTCACATTCTAGGTACCCCTCATTCTAAATAATAGATTCATAAGTTCAGGGAATAAAGAAAAATCAAAGTTCTTTAATATGTAACATTTTATACTTTCAATAAATATATATTAGCATCTTATCATAGATGGCAGGCACAATTCTAGGTACCAGGCATTGAGTAAACAGCTAAACAGATGAAAAATCCCATCCAAATTTAGTGTTATTTATAAACAAAGCAGCAAAGACGTTGCTTTATTTTATTTTTGTTCAGTCAATCTCATTGTCTTAATAACATTCCTTGATATTCAGGTCATCTTAATTTTATATCCCATCTGGTCTCCAGCCCCATCAAAACTCCCTTACCCTACACCTTTACTCTCCAAATATATAATTATCAAATAAACCTATTGTGCATCCTATTTCCTCAGGGTCCAAATGACCAGATAATTGGAGATGTCAAACATTTTAATGCTGATAATGAACTAAAATGGAAATTATCCAACAGCCCACAGCCCCTGGCAGTACAACAAAGGCTGTGGGAAAAAGAACAGAAGGAACAAAAGAAGGAAGGAAAGAAACCTGAAATTACCTGATTGCCAGTGATCCCGAGAATCTTGCCTGCTAATTGTAGGAATAAACTCAACTTTGTGAAGTTTTCATTGTTCATCAATAGACCATGGCACTCATTTATTTCCTGAAACTGTAGATAATTTTAGCGGCCAATGTCCACAGATATCATCTCAGACAGATGTTTTAAGACCCCAAATTTATGGGTCAGAGTTATGGAAACTATTCATATTAGTCTTTTTATTGCTGTATCAAAAATGACCATGGCTTAGCAGCTTAAACCAACACATATTCATGAACTTACAGAGTCCATGTTATCTGAGTCTTCTGCATAGGGTCTCAGAGGGCTGCGATCAAGGTGTCGGCCAGGTTTGCCATCTCATTTGAGGCTCAGAGTTCTCTTTCAAGCTCATTCAGCTTGAAGAGCGAATTCAGTTCCTTGTGGTTATAGGACTGAGGTTCTCATTTTCTTGCTGGCTGTTGGCCGGTGATCACTCTCAGCTCCTAGATGAATCCTCATGTCCAGGACATGTGGCCCTCTCACAACATGGCAGCTCACTTCTTCAAAACAAGCAGTGAAATCTCAATCAAGTATGTGACTACACAATACAGGAATGGCTATCCCATCACCTTTGTTCTATAATAGGACCTAATCTCAGGAGTGACTACCCCCATCGTATTCACAGGGCTACACTCAAGGGGAAGGGGTTAGGAAAGGCAGGTACACAAGTGGGCAGGAACACTTAGCTCTAGGTCTTCTGCTTAGAAGTCTGCCTACTGCAATATCATTAATGTTCCTTTCCTTTTTTATCTGTTAGAAGTGGACCTGTTGTCCTTCGAAAGACTTGCTTATGGGTAAATAATGTGGAATAACAACAAATTCTATACTGCAGAAACAATTTAGCTCAATTTGGAAAAAATATACCCATTTTCTCAAAGATTTTTGTCCTGTCAGAAAGACACTTCTGCTTCCTTTCTCTACTAACAACAGCAGAAGACTCCTTCATAAGAAAGCGATCTATGAAATGTCTATTAGGATAATGGTTAAACTCACAAAATCAAACAGTATCAGTGATAATGGCTTATAGTCCTGAAATAGGAGTGTTAAATTAAATGGTTTCTGTGGAATTTGGTGTGCTTTCCTAATACTATGATTCAAGGGATCTTTTGGACCCAAATATGTTGTGAAATTTCCAGTTTACCTTTCTTATTAAAGAATTGCAAAATTTGTCATGTACAAAAGATTCTGTGAATTCTTCAAATACTCTTTTGTCTTAAACATAAATATATTCAGTAAAAAAAAAAGAAGCTTTAAAATGTTCAGCAAACATGACTGGATCTTCGAAGATTCAAATCATGCAAAAAGCTATTCAAATTCAAGACGTTTGCATTTCTGTGTATACCTAATAGACGGGAAAAAGTCTTTTTTTCCACTTCAAAGACACTCAACATTGAAGCACATTCAAAGAAAATTGTGTTCTGAGTAGAGAAAAAAACTGATGGTAAGTCACTCAGATACACTAAACCATGGCAAAATAATCTTTTTTATTGAATTGGGCAGTTTCTTTCCACAGGAGTGGCTAACATTAACAAAAGGGCTGTGAATATTATGCTTTTGAAATAGGTGATATAAAAGAAAGCCCAAGGAAAGGTATAGCTTATTTTGTATCTTGTGAAGTAGATGATTCAGATTTACGTCTTTTATTTTTCTTCCCCAGTAACTGTAACAGTAGGGGAAGATATAGGAATGGGAAGGTGTGCGCACTTGCATACCTGGGAAAAATAAACATAATCACTTAACATAAAGTTACAATAATGTAAAATAGCACAGAGGAGGTCTTCTATGACATCTGATACATTTAAATAAAAAATCAGAATTTTCTTTTTCTCTTGTTTGGATATAGGACCACGTAAAAATGTTTTCACTAAAAAAATCTGGCATGCCAATTAATATTGCAGACTCAGATACATTCTATGGTGGATAGAATTAAAATGAAATGGAAAAAATGTTTCTGGCTTGGCTAGATTTGAGATTAGTTTGACTGTTAGAAAACAAACCAAGGAAGCAGGATCATGGATTAGATGGTGTAATTTAGTAATAAAGTGTTGCTTTGCATGAATGAGGACTATACGCTGACCTTTCTCACCAACTATACAAAAGCACAGTCTCTCATTTCTGAATTGGAGTTTATGAAAATATTTAATTCTGAATTTATAAATGAGAAAGCCTATTTAATTCAGCTAAAGGTTTATTTTGCAAGATTTTTGAGTCATCTCAATCTCTTCCACACCATTTTTTGCCATGTCCTCATGAATTTACATATCATTGTCATTTATTCTTATTACATTCATTGTCATTTATCCCCTATGTCTAAGGGTGATAATAGCTATTGACTAAAATTAGTATGTGCAATTATTTATTTTTCCATTAAGCTATCAATCTATTTAAATATCCATACAGTCAATATCTGGAAAGTATACATACTTGTCAGTATTCCACCGAAGAAACAGAACTAGTAAGATGTGTGTGTATGTGTGTGCACATTCGCATAGCAGGGACTAGACGGTGTGATTGCGGGGATTGGCCATGCAAGTCAAAAATCTATAAGGCAGGCTGCCAGAGAAGCAGGATGGAATTCTTGGGCAACAGATAAAGCTGTAATCCAAAAATGGAATTTCTTCTTCCTTCGAAAACCTCAGATTTTTGCTCTTCAGGCCTTCAACTGATTGGATAAGGCCCACCAATATCATGGAGGGTTATCTCCTTTACCTAAATTCAACTGATTGTAAATGCTAATTGCATTTGCAAAATACCCCCACAGCAACATTTGGGGCGAGTATTGGACTAAGCAACTGGATACTATAGCTTAGTCAAGTAGACACATAAAACAGTCCACCGCTTGCCAACTTGGAACCCAAATATCTCTCCTCAAACCATAATCAATCCTAAATAAAGAAAATAGCAAAATCAAAGTTCCACCCAACATGATACAACTATCCTGCATACAACTAAAAATGTGTTAACCTTTTCCCTAGAAGAGGATACAAAGCCCTTGAATGACATTCATTTTTCTTCATCTCCTTGATTCCCTATAAATACTATGATATAAAGTTAATGCAGTTTATGGATGTAATAGGACAATACAAGAAGATAGCAAAGATATATATATATATATATATATATATACATATATATACACACACACCAATATATGTATACACACACACACATATATACAGATAGATATATGTGTGTATACACACATGCACATTCATGACAGAATAAGGGAGAAATATAACAAAATGTTCATTTCAGAAATTGAACATGTGGCCATAACTGATATTTATAACTATCTTTTCCACCATGCATTCCATATTACCATTGCCCTCAGCAAGCACTTCTGCTGGTCATGGTTCTTTGCTTTGCAGGATGAACAAAACTTTCATTCACGAGGGTCTGGGCCATTAGTAGCCTTCCTGGAATTAGGGCTCTGAACATTTACATTGACTTTAACCACAGGGCATGGAAGTATTAAGAAACTCTTCAAGGGATTTCCTGTATTCCATATATACTCTTCTTTTCCTCCATTGTGTACTGACAGTCTAATTTGCTGTCGGTAATCAGGTTCAATAATCCCACCCATTACAGTAACTCTCTTCTTTGCCTATTGGTACAGAGATATGAGGGGCTCAAAGTTGCCAGGTGGCAATCTTAACTTCCAGTTCAGTGGAATCATCATCTCTCCTGATAGAAGCAGTCCTCCCTTTGGAATTAAGGTCTCTAGACTATCAGAACATATGTTCATGGGGACAGGAAGCAAAAATGTTATTAGAAGATCACTAAGGGTAATGGTGAGTGGAGCTAATCCCATTTCCACCCCTTGACTCCTGGATCTGAAATTCTCAGAAGAATATATGGGAAAAATGGCACCACATATTGGATGCTGACTTAGAGAATATATAGCTTCCTAGAGAACATTGCCCCAGACCTACAAAGTATTGTCACGCAGATGGTGCTTTAAGTGAGTTTTCCAAAGAAATTCCACTATTCTATTAATCTGACTAGCTTCAAAGTGATGAGGAACATGGTAAGATCAGTGAATTCCATGAGCATGCATCCATTCCTGTACTTCATTTGCTCTGAAGAGGGCTCCTCAGTCCAAAGCAATGTTGTGTGGAATACCAGGGCATGGATAAGGCATTCTGTAAGTCCACAGATGGTAATTTTGTAATTTTGGCAGAAGCATTGCATGCAAGGAAGACAATTCTGTATCCAGAGTATGTTTCTATTTGCATAAGAACAAAATTCTGCCCCTTCCAAGATGGAAGTGGTGCAATGTAATAAACCTATCAATCACTAGGTAGCAGGATGATCATCTCAGGGAATGGTACCATGTCAGGAACTGAGTGTTGGTCTCTCCTTCTGGAAGACTGGGCACTCAGCAGTGGCTGTAGCCAAGTTGGCCTTGGTGAGCGGAAGTGCATGTTGCCGATCTCATGCCTAACCTACATCCCTACCAGCATGGCATGACCATGAGCCCATTGGTCAATGACAGGAATGGTTGGAGAAAGATGCCAAATGGTATCAACAGAATGGGTCATCCTATCCACTTGATTATAAATCAAGTTAAATTCAAGTTAGACTTCTGTTCACTTAACTTAGAACTCTTTCACTTATATATGTCAAGTAAGAATTTAGTTGACTCTCTATTTCTCTTCTGGGGTGTTTTGGTTTGCTAAAGCTGCCATAATGTGATAGGTCATAAATGGAATGGCTTTTAAAAAGGGAATTTATTGTTATAAGCTTACAGTTCTAAAGCCATAAATATGCCCAAACTAAGGCATCCAGGGAAAGATACCTTGCCTCTAGAAAGGCTGGTGGGTCTAGAACACCTCAGTCAGATCAGAAGACACGTGGCTGATGTCTGCTGGTTCTTTGGCTTCTGGTTTCAAACAGCTTCTCTGAGGGTATTTTCTTTCTGCATCTCCAATATCTGGGTCTCGTGTTGGCTCTAAGCTGTCTCTAAAATATTTCCCCTTTTAAGGGACCCCAGTAAAATAATCAAGGCCCACCTTGAATGGGTGGAAAAACATCTCCATCTAATCAAAATGTCATACCCACCACTGGGTGTGTCATATCTCCATGGAAACAATCCAAAGTTTTTCACCCTAAGCAATAAGGTCTGGTCCCACAAGATTGGATCAGGATTAAAACATGGCTTTTCTGGGGTACTTGATAATTTCAAACTGGCACGTGGGGATACATGGTCAACTAGCCAGTGCCACAGTTCTCTGCACATCAGACAATTCTGATTATCATTTTAACTCTGCTGTCCATTACTATAACTATACCCACTTTGTCTGTGGAGATTCAGTGCTGCCATTTGGCCCCTGCTACCTCAGGTTTCAATTATCTCCATTGCATTCAAGCATGCCAGTACAGTGGCAGGAGTTCCCACTATAATGCCTGATCTATAGAGAAGAGCAATCACAAATTTGTTCAGGGATTATTAGACTTTTCTCATGAATTCTCACAGTTGTGCTGGCAGATACATCCCCTGGAGCTTAGCAAGACTTATGAACCAACTGTAACATTCCAATCTCCCTACACCTTGGAAATCATCATTTATATTACACCAAGGAAGTTCTACATTTCTGTTTCATTTAAGGGAGATCATCTATTGGTCCAGGTTTCATTCAACCAACCTACTAAATTGTTAGAGCCATTTCTAAGCCCTGGAGTTATAGTACAGAATCCAGAATCTCTGCTTAGAGGGCCATGTGAATCAAAGCAGTCCGATTCAACTTCACATCCCTTCCACATTATCCCACAAACCTTTACTGTCCATTTTTATACATTCTATCAGTATAATTTGGAAAATTCATGTACTTCTTTTGAACGCAGCATAGCCTCACGTGGTCACACTTTGTATTCCACCTTTCAAGACCTGCCTGAACTTTGATCTTGTTATAGGTTTGGAATAAAAAATGGATAGTAGAGGTGGGTTTGAGGAGAATCAGTCATGTCTTCTAAGTCAACTACTTCAGGGAAGGTCACTTACTTCATGTCCATCCATCGAAACAGGGTTACAGGTTCATACGGAGGTGGAAGGACTGTTCCTAGTGTCAAAGACTCAGCAAAATTTAGGGATCCACTGTCCCCAGCCTCATCAGGATCTTCCCATATGCCCCTATACCATTTTTTAGGATCCCATTCCTTTCTTATCAATATTCCCACCTAACCATGAGCATGGGATTTGAGTCTGTGTTTTCAGTCACAAACAGGATAAGAAATTTCAACACTGGCTGCATAAGAAAAGGATTTCTTTCAAGACAGGCATAAAAACTTTTAGGGTATTCAAGCAGTTCCTATGCTGGGAATTTGAACACTGAGCTCATCATATTCTTTCTCTACTTTCTCCAGTGCAATTAGAAGCAATGAGCCAATCTCATTATACTCATTACTTTGACAAAAATATTCTAAGATATTGAATACATGGTCACCCAGAAACTTGCCTTTTATAAGTATTTGTATCCACTAATGATATTTTGCATATGTGTACTACTATATCATGCCATGGACAATTAGTGGCCTCTTTACCACTAGAAATAGAGTTAATGGTGCCTCTAAATCTAATCAGATTAGAGAACCAATTCAGAAAATCCAAAACCAATTCCAAAAACTCATCCTTAAGCTTCTATCCCTCTAGAACCATTTTTAATACCAAGATCTGCATCAGTCAGGGTTTCACAAGAGAAGCCAAGCAGTAGGATGCATGTTGTAATATATGGCAAAAATTGGCTTACATGATTGTGGAGAATATATAGGCAGCCTGTAGGACAGGTTTTCATGAAGGGCAAGGTGGTAACTCTTGGGCAGGAGCCAAAAGTACAGGCCACAGGTGGAATTTATTAGATCAGGTCAACCCAGATTATTATGGATAGCCTTTAATTACAATCAACTGATTGTAGATATTAATCATATCTAGACAATTCCTTTACAGCAACACCTAGATTTGCATTTAATTGAATAACTGGGCACTCTAGCCTATCCAAGTTGTCATCACAGTACCTAATGAATACTAAGTACCTTGATAGATACAATGGGATTAGGAACAATGATGAAGTTGTGTCCATCTAAGAATGTACTGCCCCAAGTGAGAATCATTATTATAGACCACATTTCTGTTTATTTCATAAAGAGCATATATAATTAAAAACAATTTGATATAATGGGAAATATGGGGACTCTACATAATTCATGGATCAAGACCTTCTTTGCGTGATCTTCCCTAACTACTATTATTGATATCTATTATCTTTCATTGGGAATTCATACAAGGAACTATTTTGAGTTCAATCAAATGTCTTAACTTGTCATATTTAAATGTTCAATGAGTTTTATCCCTTCCCATCTAGTAATTAGGCTTCCTGAATGAAGAAAATATACAGTGGTTGGGTTCTGTCCTACCACAATGCTTTTGGGCTCATAACAGCTTTGTTAATATGAAGACAAAAGCTTGGTTCTCAATTGATTTAAACCACATTATGTTTTGTTTTGCTTTGCATTTGAGACTCGTGGAAATTCTTAAGTAGAAAAAATGAGTTATACTGATCTGAAAATAGGAATTAAAGCCCCTCTGCCCCATGTTATTATCCAATAACTTCATTGACCTTTATACATAAAGTATTCTCTCCGAGAATTGGCTGATATACACCACTGCCTGTCAAAAGTTGCACTGAGACTCCTAAACTTGACTGCCTAGTGCCTCTTTCAAAGAATGCCATTACTAATCCAAAGAGCCCCACTAACAGAGTTTAAAGTGACAGAGTCTTTTATAGAGTAATAAAACCTTTTAAGAAGTTCTTCAGGGGCTTCTAATTCTCCCAGTAACACAGTAAATATAATGAATATAAAAATTATCCTTGCAGCTGTTGTATGTGTCAGTAACAATAACAGACTTTTAGCACTGTGTAAGACCAAAATAGCATCTGGTATTTTGATTCACCCAATTTAATCACATGGAATTTGAACATTTACCATTTTACAAGTTTTGTTTATTGATCTACAATATTTTTATAAGATTATTGTGAAATACTGACTTGAGCACATACTTAGCATGGTTCCATCCTCCTCCCCTCAGATACTCTCTCTCTATATTACCAAAACAGCTTTCAGTGTAGCCTCAAGGAGAAATGTACAATTAAATAGTAAAGAGCTCTGTGTGAAAGAAAGACATTTGACAGCAGATTCTTAAAATCTGTAAGGGTATAATGATTTCTATATTGCAAAATTAATAAGGAAAAAAATAATTTTCCCCAGCTTATGACTTTTAGATTTGCAGGCACTATCTGGATATTAACAGGATCACCAATAATCTTTTTTGTGCACAACAGATCATGAATCACACAATTTACAAAATAATAGACTTTTCATAAATCACTATCTTCTTGTTTGTTTTTTCCAAGAGGCAATATCAAATCAGTTTATAAAGACTGTAATCTGATGAAAACCTTCTGGGAATAATGAAAATTCATTTCTGTAGTACGGGCTCCTTATACATTAACTTCTATGGCTTCTTCCACATTGCTACTTTACAACACTGAGAACTGTGAAATAGAACTGGCTCCCACATCATGAATTTTTTTTTCACATCATGAATTTTAATATGATCTATTAATCATGATATAACATAAAATAGCTTCCATCAATGTTAATCCTTAATATGTAGAAAATATTCATAGTTTAAATATAAATACTTATTTTTCCTTTAAATTCTTATTTATAATATATGCTTCTGTTATATTCAAAAATGAAATTTGACCAAAGATATTTGTCTTTTATGTGCTAGCACTATGCTAAGCAAAAGTTTTCAAAATCAAATAAGACATGGCTCCTCGATCTCAAAAAGCACGCTCTCTCCTTGAATGAAGGAGGTGAAATAGAAACTGGAACCCTTTATTTTTCAATGCTTTTTCCCAACATGAATCCTCATTGGTATTTGCTTGAGTTTCTTGACCAGAAATAACGTTTGTACAGTAAACCTTTACTAGATCACAGAATATTATTTCAAAGCCAGAAGATACATGTAAAAAGAGAGACACAATAAAGCATTAAGTAGACAAAAACTGACTTTCTCTTTGCTATTAGAGAAGGCACAAGTGCTCAAGAGAAAAAAAAAAGGCAAAAATATATTTGCCCCTTGGAATTCATTTATTTTTTAATGATGTGCTGGCTTTGAAGAAAATGTTAGATAGCAATATGTTGGTGTTTGCATGTGCCAACTGCTGTTTTGATGGCTCTCATGTTATGTGTCCAATGATAAAGGACTGGTCTGAAGTAAATCTCTCTGCATGACATAGCTACTACTATTATTGTTGTCCCTTATAAAGCTTTACTCATGTTAAGAAGAAACAGAGGTATTTGATACCTAAAGTGATTTAATTTCTGTTTTCCCAGGGATATTTGACATGTCTGTTCTTTTCACAAAATGGAATTCTTTGGAAAAAATGAATTGAGCTAAAAAAATGACCATAAATGGCTTTTAAATGTTTACAGAACAGGGATGAAAAATAATTGACTAAAAAGAAGGTGTCCCCTTCTTGAGGAAGGAAGAAATAGCCTTTGAAATAGAGCAGGAGGGATTTAGGCTTCCACATGTGGGGAAGCTCACTGATAGAAACTGTGCCCTTCCCAGGTGTCCATCTGTCTTGAACAATTAATATGCAATCCCGCTAGGCAGATGACAAATGAATAAGGTCATAACAAAGAAGACACTGCATACTTTGGTATAGATTAATATAGTTCCCTTACCTCCAAGCAAGCTGAGTGATCGAAAACCTTTATTATGAGATTAGAAAGCTTCTGGTTAACAGGTCACCTGAGAACATGTACAAAGCAAAGCAGTATGTTTAAGAGAGTTGGTAGAAATATATGTTGTGGTCAACATGCTTGCTACTTTTTACAGAATTCAGTAAATTCTGTAAGAAGGAAAGCAGCTGCTGGACTGATTTAATGTTAAAATAAAAATAGAACTTTAAGAAAACATTTCCTGCCTACAGCCAGTAATCCAACACTAATAATCGCAAACTCGCAAAACTGTGAAGTAAAATTTCTTTGTCTTGGGTGGGCCATGATGGCTCAGTAGATAGAATAATAGCCTGTCATGCTGGAGACCCTGGTTCAAGTCCCGGTGCCTACCCATGCAAAAACAAATTTTTTTCTTTGTCTTGTGGTAAAGTTAGTATATGCAAAAACCAGGAGGCAAGAAACTTAATAAAAATTGGAATCAATGAGGCCCAAAGAAATAAGTTTGACCTGCCAGGCATCTCACAAAAATTTTGCCATCCAGGAGAAGTAATTTGCTCCTTCATCTAGAATGCAGCCTGGTGACAGAGGTTGATTTGTTATACTTCCTCAACTTAGAAACTGAGGGACAGGATAAAGCCCTGAGGCCTACTGTCAAAACATAAAAGCTGCAAGAAATACCCAGTTTCAGTGGCAGTTCTTTTAAAAGATCTCTGTCTTGGTTGCTAGAGAGTATAATCAGAAAATAAATTAGTCAACTATTGACTATAATCAATCCCAGAAAAACATAGGAACTTTAATTGATCAGTAAAGGTGTCTTCCCTAGGCCTCCATAATTACCCCAACATTAAGTGGACTTTTAAGGTGATGGAATTCCTGAAAAGAGAAATTTGTTTCTAAGGCCACCAAAGCAAGGTCAGGAGGACAAGAAAATATAGATATTCTCCCAGGAGACTGGACTTGGAACAAGGAGTGGCAGACCAAGGACTAGCTCTACTGTTGGGAAAATAAATCCTTGTTGGTTCTATCAAGAAAAATGTGTGATATGCTATAAAGGGGGGTTATATTGTATTGGTCAATCTCCAAAGCATGTCCCCCAGTTAACCCCTTCTCTCAGTGTCCATGCCTTTGTGCAGTCCCTTGCATAATGAAGAGAGGCTCGCCCTTTGACAAGGTTTAACTAAGGGAATGCAGAGGAAGTGATGCTGTGAAAGTTCTGAGCCTAAGCTTTAAGAAGGCTGGAAGAAGCTTCTAGATATTCCTGAGTCACCATGTTAGAGTTCCATCTGTTCCACTGGAGAGATCCCAGAGACAATGTGGAAATAAACCATGAAGAGACCATGTGGAAAGGAGAGCCCCCACTACATGGAAGGGAGATAGCCCAGCTGTCCTAGCAAACAAGCGTAGCGCCCAGACAACACTGGTCCCAGTTGCTATCAGATTGCAAGCAGAAGACGAAAACAGGTGGGAGCTAAACAAACTAAGGTAAATTGAATGGTATACCCCAATTTATATATGTGCTTAATCTTAATCTGTACTATTGTGGGTGTGAACCCATTATAAATAGGATCCCTTGAAGATGTTATTTCTAATTTAGTTTCGGTTCAATTGAAATCACTATTGTAGCCCTTTATAAGCAGAAAGAATTCAGACATGGCCAGAGAAAGCCACAGGGTAAAACCAAAAGTAAGAACTCAGTGAGACCCAGAAGAGAAAGGAGAGAACATCCCCACGTGATGGGAGTCAAGGATGCAAGCCAAGGAACTCGAAGGATCACTCACAGCCAGCACCAAAATGTTACAGACGTTGGAGAGAATATTGCTAATGCCTCAGTTTTGGACTTCTCCTTGCCTCAAAACCATGGGCCAATAAATTCCTATTATTTAAATCCATCCATTCTAGGGTATTTGTCACAGGAGGCAGATAGAGCCAGATGCAAGTCAGAGCAGCCCACAGAACCATGAAAGATAATAAAATGGTTGTTTTAAGCCACTAAGTTTTGGGGGGTGGTTTTTAAAGCAGTAACAGATAACTGGAACAGAAATTGATGTCGTCCTTCTATTTTTTTTTTCAATTTCTAAATAAGAGTTATTACTGTGGTTAGCCTGATTTCCATCCCATAAAATATGGAAGGTCTTGGAATTAGTTTAAATTTATCATTTAGGCACAGACTGTGGAGTGTGTAAAGCCACATTCAGACAAGACTGATTGGAACGTGCACCACCCATAGATCTTGGATCTGGAGCTGAACGCAGGACTAGTACATGAACTGGCTTTGCAGGGAAGGTTGTTAGAGCATTTTGGGGTTTATGTGGAACAGTTATGTTAGGGGCAGTTATACTTGAATTAATCTATAGGGAAAAAAGGGAGGGTACTAGGGGGAAGTATTAATTTGGACTCTTTTTCCAGCATTGCTTCCCTATTTTCTCTTGTAATAGACACCTCTTTGGCTGGGAGCCTGATATATATGGTTTGGTTGCTACAGATGTCATCTTGGCACCACCCCAGGATATTGCAATTCTAGGGAAGACTATTTATTCAGGAGCTGCTCGACTAGGAAAATAGGAGTCTGGGGCTGCTGCCAGCCTGCTTGAGAGATAAGGCAGGCACAGGGAAAAAATGGCTGGGAGAGGGAGGAAGGAATCCGTAAAGAGAAAAAAAGAGAGAGAATAATACTGTTTATGCCCCTAGACTTCTGCTATCTGGTCTTCTGAGGAACATGAGCCCATACATTCTCCTTGATATTCCTTATTTTATATTATTGTTATCATTATTTGTTTTTGAGTTGTTTTTCTATCATTTCAACAGAGGGGATATGACTAATATAATTTCCACAAAATTTTATTATCACTTCCCTCAAGAATCAATACAATTGTTATTTTTGACAGACAAAGGACACTATCTTTATACATTCTCAGTTTTCTGGGGGAGGTGTTACAGGGGTCCCATGATGTGGTATTGCACGATGTCATAATGGTCCCTCCGAAGCTTCCCCAGGAGTATTTAATACAGCATTTTTTCCCCTTAATTTGTCTCAGAGAGGGTCCACCCAGGGTGATTTCCCAGGGTGGTTTCACCATGACCCCATTTCAGATACAATGTCTGGAGGTGTGAGCATCATAGACAAGCTGGCTGATGTGAATACACAGAGCCCAGAGGCATGTTTGGCTTTAAAATAGGAAGTCATATAGGTAACATAGCCTGCAGTCTGAAAGTGGACTCTTTGGGAGTCAAGAGTAAGTTGTAAAAGTTTTATCCAAAGTTTAGGGGACTTAAGCTGAGTCAACAATTTGTAAACTGAAGTCACAATAGGGTGAGAAGTAGATCTCTAAAAGCTGAATAGCTAAGCTTTGTCCTGAAAGAAAAAGGATTAAATCACCATGACCAGATGCTAGTGCCCTCACAAAAGAATCCTGTGGAGAGGTGCCCAGTGCTCCTTGGCTTTTTTTGTGCCCGTTTCCCCATTGTCATTTCTGTCTCCCCGTCTCATGTTTGGCTTTAAATCTGATAATCATATAAATCTAGTGCATTTATTATTCAGGAAATAATATGCTACACTCTATATTCCAAGAAAGATGTCACAGCACTAACAGTGAAATGCATTTTTAAAAATCAAATATGTGTGTGTGTGTGTGTGTGTGTGTGCGCATGTGTGCACAGCCATGTGCCTGTAGGTTTAGGTACAGGTCATTTAAGGAGTCACAAGAAGTGTGAGCTCAACTGCCTTTATTGAAATCTGAGACCTTTGACTTTACTTTTTAAGCAATATTTTCCAAAGGATGTTCCATAGAATACCATTCTCACATCATGCACCACAAATAAAATGTTTCATAGCTAATAAGATTGGGAAATAACACATAATAGTAACTTCGGGAAACAATACAAATTAAGGATCCCCAATAAACATACCATTAATAAAGATTTTGAGAAGTTCTTCTAATAAAGCGACCATTTAACATTAGTTAATCTAAAAGTGCTCAATTCATTCAGTACATATTGAGAGCTCCAAGAATTAGAACATTGGAACTTATTCTGGGAAAAGCTTGACCTATTGAATGCTTCGGATGAAATTCCTATGCGCTTTAGCATGGTATTCAAAGTTCTATAATTTTCCTCCAGATGATTACCCTTACAGACTCTTCCCTTCTCTCTGCTGCAGAAAAATCCTGGTTTAGCCATGCTGGTCCACTCTTACAACCTAAACAGGATCAACCTTTTTGCCCCCATGCCTTTCTTATGCTCATGAACAGCCTTTACACTATTGACTAGCAACATTTTATACCTCTTTTAATTTAGATCGAAATTATACTTCCTCAGTCTTTCTCAATCCCTAATTAAAAATGCGATATATTTTTCTAGATTTCCATAGAAGTACTTGGGTCTCTTTTAAGCACTAATTTGACCTGACATTAGCATTACTTGTTAAGTTGCAAAATCTTTATGGGAAGGATATTTTAGGCACTGACTTACACATTGATGCCTAAAAGAATAATAAATATATTAGAAAATACACAGATTGGTTGCATTTAATCAAATCATGTAAAGTCAAGTTTAGATATTTACTAAGTGGAGACATTGTATAATGTTGATGTAAGAGAGAAATTATGAGTAGTAAAGATATAAGGATGTGGGTCCTGGAAATTTCACTCTTTCCATGGACTCCTCAAGGTTAATCAAGTTGATTCACTTCTCTCCCTTGAGATAATCTGGCATCATTCCCTCATAATGCATTTTTTTTCAATAGAGAAAAACTAGAAATAACATTTTCTATGTATTTAAATATCAAAAATTTTCTAGTGCAATCTCTGGCTCTCACATTTTCTATTACATGATGCTCTTCTGGCAATAATGAGGCACCCGGGCATCCTATGTAACTCATCCTTGCCCATCAACATAATGAAAAAATCCCCTTCAAAATTAACAGGGGAACTAATATTGATTTGTATGCAATATATCCAAAGGGAACTACCATGCCTATACCTGAGAAGAGACATTGTCCTCTCAGGGTGGCAAAGGAAAAAAAATTCTCAGGCTTTGCAGACAGAATCCTGGACTAAAATCATGCCCTCTCTGTCACTTATCAGATGAATAGGATAGTTGCATAACTCTTTAAACTTACTTTTCTTATTCACAGAATGAGAATAATAAACTCTATTTTGAAATATTTTATAGGAAGTAAATGATAGATTTAATGCCAAATGTCCTATATCTACTCTACATTATGCTAGATATTTTCTAATTATGGAAACTTCTTTTCTTGGCTGTATATGACAAAACCCTTGGCATACAGACTGTAGGCTTACATTTGCTTATTCTTGAAATAACAATTTATTGAGAACCTGTCTTAGAGTGTGCCAGGTACCATGAATAGGAAAATGAATAAATATCTTCCCTATCATTATTAAGGGATAGGCAGATATATAATCAGATAATTATCAAATAAAATCATACACATATAATGATCCAACTATTCTTAGAATAGTATAAAAATCCAAAGAAATAGAACTGCTGGAGTTCAGAAGGTAAAGAAATAGCACTGCTCTTTCCCACTTATTTCTCCTAAACTAAACAAGAAATATAGCAAGGAATAAAATGAATGGCAGTGAAAAACTCCCCCTTTCGTACTGCTAAAAAAAGGTGTGGTTGTTGTACCTAGTTCAATGTAAGAGCAAAATGGACCGGCTAATTGGATCCTGCATTTAGACTGAATCACGCGGTCACAAAAGCTCTGAACCAGCCAAGGGAAGGGTCCAGAGCAGTGAGGACCCAGGCTCTCGGCCAGCAGGTGTCCTCACTAGAAGGAAATGAAAAACAGACCTTACAGGCCAAGTTCATTCTTTCAAAATTAACCACCAGCACCAACAAAAAGCTCTCATCTTCCTGGGTAGAATGAGTACAGAGAAGAAAGAGGCAAAAGAATCTGCTCGAGTTTGCTCGACATCAGAACCGTGAAGAACAATTCCCTCGCCAAAAGAACCAATCTATTTTAGGTATGATGACCCTGCCCCTGGGTGTACGAGGACTTTCCTAATTTAGATAGCTTCATCCAGTGTAATGATTGTGTTCCCTTCCCTCAAAAAAAGTACAAGTTCAGATGACAAATTAAGTGATCATTCTGGTGTTCCGGGCTCAGGGCAGGTTTTCCTGTAGCTCAGTCATTCTCAATGAATAAGTGCTAGGGAGCCTGAAAGAGAAGGAACTGGGTATAGGGAAGAGGAAAAGGGGAATGTGGGAGAGGGAAATGCAAACAATCGGAAGGCATGAGAAAATAACTGCAACAGGAACAGTTTGGTGCAGAAATTACAAAACCTAATATGCTGCTATATCGTCAACAGGAGATAAAAATGGTAAGAGATTGAATTTAGGTTCCTATTGCTGAGGGAGTACAGGAGTGGGATCCTACATACTTCATGGAATTTCATAGCACAACTTAATAACATTTATTTTAATATTAAATATAACTTCACTATCTGTAGTCTAGGTCTTCCACGAAAAGATACTAAAGATTGCTGTAACTGAATCCCCCCATTAATACCCTATTTTATACATACATATATAAGCATATATATATATAT
>PVIY010040644.1:0-22206 GCA_004026745.1 Myrmecophaga tridactyla | reverse complement strand
AGGCGGGGAGGGAAACTCGGCTTCCTCCTGCCTTGGGCCTGGAGGAAACGCTGGCGTCGGTGGGTGAAGGCGAGAGCGGGGGAGCCTGTGCCTGGGCGTCGTGGTGCCGTGAGAATGAAGGTGGGAAGGTCCGCGGCATCCAGTTCTTTATGGATTGAAAGCTCGAGGACGGACTTCCTGAGAGCCGTGAAGTATTAGAGTGGGAATGAGTTTCTCTCCGCGCGTCTCAAGTTATTGGCTAAAGTTTGTCTGACTCGGAGGCCCCCATGGCTCCAGGGGGGAAGAGTTTTCCATCTTCAAGGTGTTGGGGCCCAGCTGCCTGGGTGCAGAGTGAGCTAGGCCAATGGGGCTTCTTAGGCGTCAGCACCCTGGTTTGGCAGCAAACTTTAGCTCCTAGGGTCTGAGGGAAGCCAGTTGATGAGACCTTCATCTCTTTGGCTGCTTTTCACTTGTCTGAGGCCTGACCTGAGTGGCTGTCCCAGCAGCTTTTGGCCCCATCACTGCCTTGCCCCTGAACTCAGAAATGGCTGTTCTACTGAGGAGGAGCTAAGGTCTTCATTTCTTGCACCAGTATTTTTCCCATGGCTTATTTCTCTACCATCAGAGAAGGCAGAGAGTAGAGCCCAGATCTAGGGTCAGAGAAACACCCAGGCTTTAGATCTGACTTTGCCACTTTGTAGCTGTGAGATTATGGGGAAGCTTAATCTCCCCCAGGCCTCTGTTTTCTCACCTGTGAAATGGGGAAGCTAATAATACTTACTGCATAGGGTTATTGTGTAGAATCACTCAGCTAATACATGTGAAGTGCTAAGGTGCAAACTCAAGGCTTTTACTTTTTTTTTGGCATGGGCAGGCTCCGGGAATCAGAACCCAGGTCTCGGGCATAGCAGGCAAGAATTCTGCCACTGAGCCACCGTTGCCTGCCCCAAACTCAAGGCTTTAAGCAACCGAGGTCTGGCCATCCCAAAAGGACGTTGAGGCCAGCTGATGGGCATGGCTGGGCAGTGAGACAGTGTCTATGCATGGAGGCCTGGTGGAGCACACGCCTCAGGACAGGGGATGGCAGCCTGGCCAAGCTCACGGTTGTAACCTGCAGTAGCTGTCTTCATGGATGAGAGCCTCCTGAGCCTCTTTGGTGCAGTTCAGAGGGTATTCCCGCACATTCACTCTACCTGCAGGGAGCTTGGACCTTTGGTCCTCAGTTTCTGAAGGAGCTGAACCATGTGGGTTCAATCCCAACCCAAGAATCACCAGCTGTGTGGCTTCGGGCCCATCACCTTACCTCTGTGGGGAATGGTTTCCTCATCTGCAAAATGGGAATAATGCAATTTACTGTCTCAGTACATTGTGAGGGTTAGGAGGTAATACTCATGACACTGCTGAGCTTAGCACATGGTTCTCAATATCCTGGCACTGGTGATCCAGACATAAGTTGGGCCTTCTGGTGAGGCTCTTGCAACTCTTGGATATCATGCCAATGCCTGCAGCAAATTTGGGGCCAGGGCAGTTCTTTGGGGTTCCTGGATATATTTGACAGCCCAAAGCTGTTTAAGGTTTTGGCTTGTCCTTCCTAATCAAAAATAGTCCCTGGCAAAATGCATCTTCAGATTCTCTGTTAATATGAACTCTTGCAGAGAGTCTGAAGAGAAACTAAATTCTGCTCCTGAAATAAACTTAGCTTCTGTCTTTATAGTACAGTCACAATCCATTATGAATAAATGTGAATCCTGTATATGTGAACCCCTTTGTACAATATTTGACGATCTTATTTAGAGGAGGCCAAATTGAATCAAAGTGGGCCTTAATCTATGACTGGAGTCTTTATGAGCAAAGGAAATTTGGATGCTGTCAGTTAGAGGAAGTCAGCAGAAAGCTGACTCAAGGAGAGAGAGAATTTGCTCTGTGTGATAGGTTGAATTTCATACCCTCTAAAATTATATGTTCTTAATTTGCATTCCTCTGGGTGTGAACCCTATTTTAAATAGGACCTCTTGAAGATGTTATTTTTAGTTAAACCCAACTGAATGAGGATTATTAGTGGTCTTTATAAGCAGAAGTAATTCAGACGTAGAGAAGGCCGCGAGGAGAAGCTGGAAGTCAGTAGAAACCTAGAAAAGGAAGGAGAGGGTATCATCATGTGATGGGAAAGCTAAAGGCTTGCTAGCCAGTCAGAAGGCTATTGAACCCAGAAAGAAGCAAGCCTTCTAGCCTCAGAAACCATGAAACAGTAAATTCCCATTGTTTAAGCTAACCCATGGTTTGCCATTTTTCATAGGAGCCTGAAATCTAAGACACCATGTGACAGAGGATTGCCTGAATGCTACAGATTCTGGGAGAAAGCAGGCCTGTGAATACCTTGATGTTGGACTCCTCACCTCCAAAAACGTAAGACAATCAATTCATGTTGCTTTAGCCAACTCATTGCATGGTATTTGTCATAGCAGCCCTGGGAAACTAAGACAGCTGCTCTGAACACTTGTGTGCAACTTTGTATGGACATGCGTCTTTATTTCTCTTGGGAAATATCTAGGAGTGAATCTTTTGGGTCATGTGGTTTTCCTGCCTGTACAATTTCAGGTTGAAAATTGCTGTAAGATAGTTAGAGAATTGCTTCTCTCAATCTGATGTGATAGTAGGGAGAATGCCACAGGTATCGGGAATCATTGGCTTGTTTTTTTGACTAATAGGCAACATTATAAAAGGCTCTGCCTCCCACTCTGATTTGAGGAGATACTCAGGTACACCAGCTTTTCAGGGAGAGGCAGGGTCTCAGCATGATCCCTCAGGGGATCATTGAAATATGCAACAATCTGGATTTGAGGGGCTGTTTCTCTGGAACTTATTGTTGGCGTAGATCGAAGTCATGAAAGTGGCCTGAGTCACAGTTACTGGGCATTGACAAAGAATGCCTGTTTCTGTCTTTGTTACCATGCCACTATCTGGAGCACTAATGTTCTCATTTAGTTCCAGCTGTCACAGCAAGAGACTTCTGGAAGGAATAACACTTGTTACTACAAAGAACGTCAACACTGCCTTATACATTCATTTGTTTTACAAAACAGACTGTAATGCTTAATTCTTTTCTTGTGGTCTGCATGAGCTTCTAACCTAAGGGGAAAAGAGAATGTGCACAATAGGCCCAAATGTCATTATAATATTATAAAAGAATCATCTTATGAGAAATACTTTTTGAATACTAGATTTATGAGAAACACTTTTTGAATACTAAATTTTTCTCAGATCCTGATGAAATGGATTTCCATGAGTAACCAAAGCAGAGGACAAATTATAAAACTAAGAAATACTAAAAATAGGGGAGGAGTAGTCTTACACTTCTTGTAGCTAGTAACTGAATAGAGTCATTGCCTTCTTCGATAGAATGAGTACCATTACATACTATTTAATGAAGCAGAGGCACTGTTCTCTCAGGTCTCAGGAAAACCATCTACTACATCTCCCATAATCTTATGTAGTCTTTATAATAAACCTATGGGTAAAAATGATTGCTATTCACATTTTGATTATTTACACAAAATTGATGAAATTGAGGCTCCATGAAGTAGACCAGTTATCCATCTCCTTTGCTGCAATGTGGTAGTTGACATGAGGTTATTACAGGAAGCCATAGGGCAAAGTGCCCATTGCCATACTTTGTTGGGTCTTTGTCTCAGCCATCAAGCTTCTAGTTTTCTTTTCCTCACAGTGTTCCTACAGTTTCCTTATAAATGTCTCAGGACCATTGGTTACTCTGATCCACAAACCTATCACCCCCTTCTTTTCAATGAAAGACTTCACCTTTATGTCCTCTCACCTGGGAGCCAGTTTTCAGACCTGGGCATTCCACTTGAACAGTAGAATTTTGTATCTTCTTTCATTTTCATCTGGTTTACTCAAAGAACTTTTTTAGAGACCATCAGATGGATCCAAGAAGTAGCACTATAGTTGTAAAGATTGCGTTTTTTGGTCTTCAGTCATTATTTCCAGAAATAGTGTTTTCTCTAAGATCAAGTCCTTTCAGGATAGGCTGTAGATGCCCTACCTCAGTCCCAGGCATCACCATTAACTTTCAGAACTTGGTGTCCCCAAATGTCCCTCTCTGATAGATATGATAGATATGGATAGATATAATAGATAGGATAGATATGAATCCACAAAGTCACCAGAGACTCCCTTATTCTTGGGTCATGAGTTTGTCATTACAAGCTGTGAATGCAGTTGTTGTGGCCTGGTATGTCTCTCTGGTAGAAAGTCCTTCCCCACCTACCAAAATAATAATTCTATCCTTTTCTGTGTTATAAGGTGGAATACCATTCACTCAATTTGAATCCAGAAAAGAAAAGTAGATGCTTTTTTTTTTGGTATCACTCACCATTCCTGCTGTGTGTAGTTCATCTTTTGGGCTCTCTGAGACATCTCCCAGGACTAATTTGTAAATATTATTACTGCTGGAAAATGTTGTAATATATTATTTGCAAAATAATTGTTATTTTAATAAACTCTGGCAGTTTACAACACATTAGATTGAAGATTTATCTAAGGAAATAAACCACACAATAATTTCTCCATCTTTGGAATTAGAAGTGTAACCCTTGCCTCCTTGAATTCTACTTTCAATTTGATGCCATCTAAGTGACAGGCAACCTGGAGAACAAAATGGTGCCAGTCTCTATTTCCATCTAGTGGAGAAGACAAGCAAGAAAATGACTACCTAACAAGGTTTTAGAGGGAAAAGCAGGTAGTTATGGCTGGAGGGATGGGGATGGCTTGGTGGAAGAAGGATCTCTTGAAAAATATGGCTTTTAATAGTAGAGAATGGGTGGAAGATCCCATACACAGGCGAACATATAAGGGTAATGTGTACTTTCACAGAAAGGAACTGGATACTTGAGTATCTGGCCCCTTGGATTGAGTAGGAACCTTGAGCTTGTAGATCTCCTGGAATCTGGGAAAACAGTGTTTTTTCTCAGACCTTGAACTCTGCCCTCAAGTGTGCAAAAGCATTCAAAGTGCTTCAGCCTGGCTGGGATTTGAGGTGGATGGGCCAAACCAAGGAATGAGAGATGGGCTTGAGCCTGACCTCAGAGACCTGAAAGGGCAGCACCATTTGCCCTCATCTAGGGACTCTGCCATTTGCAGTTCAGATCTTTACTGCTAGAGATAGTTGTGCTGGCTCCCTGTAGGCCAGCATCCTGCTTGGCCATTCTCCCTGGCCCAGTGTGGGCAGCCTGGCCTCTTCTCCTATTTTTCCCCCACTGCCACCAACTGGTAGGGTATGTCTGGAAAATGGTGTCTGTTTTAGTTTGCTAAATGCTGCCAGAATGCAAAACATCAGAAATGGAACGGCTTTTAAAAAGGGAATTTATTAAGTTACAGATGTACAGTTTTAAGACCATAAAATGTCCAAACTGAGGTATCCAGAGAAAGATACCTTGACTCAACAAAAGCTGATGTCTATCACATGGGAAGGCATGTGGCTGTCATCTGCTGGTCCTTGTTCCCGGTTCCATTGCTTCCAGCTTCTCATGCCAGGGGTTTCTTCTCAAAGTGTCTATTGGCCTTCACTTAGCTCCTCTGGGACACAAGTCTGGGTTTTGGCTTGCTTAGCATCTCATAGCAAGGCAGATCAGTGACATCTGCTGGGCTCTACATCTCTAAACGTTTGGGTCTAGGCATCTGCTCTCTCTGTCGGCCCTCCAAGCATCTCCAAATGTCTGCATCTGTGTCATTTTTGAGTTTTCTCCAAAATGTTTCCCTTTTAAAGGATTCCAGGAAACTAAACAAGACATAGCTTAAATGGGCGGAGTCACATCTCCATCTAGCCAAAATGTCACACCCACAATTGAGTGGGTTACATCTCCATGGAAACAATCTAATTAAAGGTCTCACTCACAACTGGGTATGTCACTTCTCTGTGGAAACAATCCAATCAAAGTTTCCACCCTAAATAATAGGTCTGCCCTCCACAAGATTGGATTAGGAGAAATAACATTGCTTTTCTGGGATACATAACAGTTTCAAACAAGCACTGTGCCCTTCCCCTCTACTTGGCCCAAGGAACCTAGCTATTTTAGGGAAATGCTGTGAGGGACCTCAGAGATTATCAAGTCCACTATTGGTCAAAGTGTGGTCCAGCACCGAGGATGGCCCAGAATCACTTGAAGGCATTTGTTGGCCGGGCATGTCCCTGGGCTTCAGTCCAGACCCCCTGATCCTGATCTCTGGGGTGAGCCTGCGCTCTATCCTCTCACAAGCTCTCCGGGTGATATAGTCTGAAAACCTCTGAAGTAGCCCATGCCTTCAATTTATATCCAGTGAGTGGTCTGGAGTCTGACAGTTAAAGAGATTTGTCCAGATACTCTTCTTACACCTGGGGGAGCTGGGGTGAGAGCCCAAGACCACTCTCAATCCAGTGCTTGTCACTGCATTCACTGCCACTGTTTTCCATTCTGGTTTCTCTGTTGAGACTAGAGACCAAGTTCTGGGCAGTGATCAGGCTTCCCTAGGAACAATCCTCTCCTCCATCCGCCCCCAGTCCTCCCACAGGTCCAGCCTCCATATGCCCTGGGTCCCGGTCCCGACCCCAGCCCCATGTACACGTGCATCTTTGTAAACACCCTTACTCTGCGTCTCCTCGACTGTCCTCTGCTGCAGTGTGAGCAAAGGTGAGTGAGGAGGCAACATATTAACACAGAAGAGCCCTGAAACCAGCTCTGCTAGATCTGAGTTCTAACCTTGGGTGACTTCGAGTAGGTCACTGACCCATTCCAGCCTGTGCAGGATGTCAGTCAGTGTGTGGGCTCTTGATTCCTCATGGAAGTAGAGTTGATGAGACCAACCCACAAAATCAAATCCCCATTGGACCAAGGTGACCCCTGGTTTTGCTCACCATTTTGCTTCCAGTGGCTCACACGGTGCTGCCATGTAGAAAGGGCTCCACAAATACTTGTTGAATTGTGAGTAAATGTGAACCAAGAGGCACAGAGGTACTAGTAATCAGGGGAAACACTTGAGCCAAGTTCTAGTAAACTCTTTCCCTGGAATCCCTTCAGTAAGCTCCACTTTACACTTGAGGGTCTGATGATAATCAATAAAGCCCATTCTAGAAGATGGTCTGCAAGATGATAGCAGGGATAAGATATCCCTGCTCCTCCTCCTACCTGTCCTCTCAGTCTTTCTCCCATCCCCACCCCTTAGCCTCAGCCTAACACATCCCTACTGGCTCTGCTCTCCTGAGCCCCTGCCCCTCAGGGGAACCCCTGCCCATCCTTTTCACCTGTTCTAAGGCTCAGGAGTGCCAATGACCAGACATCCCCCCACTCCTCCTGTCACTGTGTAAGCTGAGAAAAATGAAACGAGCTGGACATTCTTCTGGTTCCACCTCGTCCTCCTGATTTGTCCTGGTGCCTCCATCCTCCCATCCCCAGTCCATCCCCGGGTACTTCCCAAGCACCAGACCATGCCCTGGGCAATCTGGGAGAATCCAACAGGGGCACAGCTCCTATTCTCCAGAAACTAGGGTGTGTCTGGGGGAGGAGGTCTCACCCTGGAAAATCAAATGATGGTGAGAAGCATCACATGACAGCATATGGATCACTCTCTGATGAGGGAGTAAGGAGTGGAAGGTTGAGGAGTTGCTTAGTGCTTTGGTGCCTGAGTTCTGACTCAACTGCTTATTGGCAATAGGACAATGGGCAAGTTATTTCAGATCTGAGCCACAGTATCCTCACCTATAAAATAGGGCAAACAGTGACTCTCATGAAGTACCAAGCCGCCTCTAGGCCACACCACAGTAATGACTGTTGTAGGCTGACACGTGTAAATGCAGTGAGCAAATGGGAGAAACAATTTATTTGTATAGTCTCAAAGTGTCTCCCCCAAGATACTTATCAATTTCCAAGAGAAAAGTAGTAACTTCACTCTGGAGCAAACTGGCAGATGCCACGTTAATCAAGTGTAGGGGTCACGTGACCTGCGCTAAGCCTTACGGATCTCATGTTCCTGTCCCCTGCATCAGTCGCACTATGTGGGACAAACCTCACTTCTTGCCCAAAGTGCATAACCTCAATCTACTCATGAGAAAACAGATTGAGAGTCTTTCTGCAAAATAAATGAATGGTACTCATCAAAAGAGCCAAGGTCATAAAAGATAATGCAAGACCAGGGAACTACTCAGTGGCTGAATGAAATGTGCCATCCGGGAACAAAAAAAGGACATTGAGGGGTTGGCGAGTGGTGAAATTCGATCAGATTGAAGTCAGTAGTGTTGTGCCAATGTTCATTTCCTGGTTTTTATCCGTGTACTGTGGTTCTGTAAGATTCTAACCTTGGGGAAGCTGAGTGAAGGGAACGAGGGAGGTGTCCGTACTATTTTTTTGCCACTTTTCTGTAAGGCTGAAATTATTGCAAAGCAAACAAATTATTTTAATTGATTCTTAGGTTTTTTGTGGGGGCACAGCAAGTGCTCAAGAAATTGTAGCCTGTATTATCATCATTATTATTTGCTTTGACAACTGTTAAGATGGCAGGTCAAGAAGAGGGCGGGAGGAGCAGTCTGAGCAGAGACCTGGAGGCAAGAAGGTACAGGACGTATTTAGGAGACAAAAACAGACCAGACAGACCAAAGCAGAAGGGTGTGATTTTTTTTTTTTTTTTAAAAGGGAAGTTATGGGAAATGAGGCAGGAAAGGCATTAGGGAAGAGCCTCCCAGGCCAAACTCAAGAGCCAGCTTGAGAAGGGCAGGAAGAAGTGCCGGCATGAAAAAGTGGCAACAGAAACTAAGAAGTTGCTGCATTTCTGAATTATCTAAGTAAGGAGGGGCCTTCACTGCCCTGCAGAGCTGATAAGACAAAGGATGGGGGTGTGGGCGGAGTTTACTAGGAGTTTGGAATATAGATTTCTTCACCGGTGTGGGAGAGTGAAGGAAAATGCAATCAGCAGGATATGATCAGGGACAGGAGGTACAAGTGGGGTGGAGCTGTGGTTGGTGTTCTGGGGTGACGGGGCAGTGACAGCAGTAGAGATGGGACCCCCAAGAGGCCCCAGATAGCTGAGCATCCTGAGTGGAAATCCAGCCTGAGCCTGTTCACTGCTTCCAGGTCCTAGGAGCTGAAATGCAGTGGAGAGAAGAAAGACACTGGGAAACGGTCCAGGAACATTCATTTCCAAATGCAACGTGACTAGGACTTACTGTCTTCAGGGAGGTGGGGGCCTGTCTGCTTGGCCACATGAGGAGACTGAAGTTCTGAATGGGTGAGAGGGATTGGTTCTGTTTGGAGCTTCCTGATACATCTGGAGGTACAGCCACCACCTTCCCTGAGCTGGAGGTCTTAGGGAGCAGCCTTTCTGAGGAATCCTCCATTCAGGACAGAGTGGAGGACTGGGTTTAAGGCCTAGCAGGGGCTCCCTGCACAAAGAGCACCTATGGGGCTTTGTCCTGGGCCCTCATCCCATTACCTTCCCCCTGAGAGGAGATCTCTAACAGAAGTCAGAGCAGATGACACATGAGTGTGACTTGCTATCTGTGGGCAGAGGTGTGGGTGGCTCAGTGCTCAGCTGCATGAGAGTGTCTTGGTCCAGCATTCTCAATCCTGACTGTGCATTAGAATCACATAGGAAGTTCTTTTCAAAAAGCACTGATACCAGGGTCTCAGCCCCTAGAGATTCCAATTTTATAGTGTTTCTGTTTACTAATGCTGCCAGAATGCAATATACCAGAAATGGATTGGCTTTTTTTGGGGGGGGGGTGTGTGTGCATGGTCCAGGAATCAAATCTGGGTCTCCTGCCTGGAAGGCGGGCATTCCAACCACTAAACGACCTATGCACCCTCAGAAATGGATTGGCTTTCAAAAAGGGTATTTATTAAGTTACAAGTTTATAATTCTAAGGCCATAAAAATGTCCAAATTAAGGCACCAATGAGAGGATACCTTCACTCAAGAAAGGCTGATCACTTCTGAGGTTTCTCTGTCAACTGGGAGGGCACATGGCTAACATCTCCTGGTCCTTTGCTTCTGGGTGTGTTGCTTTCAGCTTCTGAATCCACTGGCTTTCTATGTTGGCTCTCCAAGCATCTTCAAATATCTGTTTCTAGGCATCTGTTGTCTGTGTCAGCTCTGGGCTTTCTATTTCTCTGTGAGGTCTTTTAAGGACTCCAGTAAACTAATTAAGACCACCTTGAATGGGTGGGCTACATCTCCATGAAAATAATCTAATCAAAAGGTCCCACCCACAATTGGGTGGTCTTATCTCCATGGAAGTAACCTAATCAAAAGGTCCCACCCAACAATATGTCTGGTCCCACAAGATTGGATTGAAAGAATATAGCTTTTCTGGGGTATATAACAGCTTCACACCAGCACTTATAAGTTCTGGGAGAGACCCAGGAATAGACAGTTTTAGAGCATCAGTAGTTTTGCTTTTTAACTTTTTATTGTGGAAAATAGTAGAGCTAACAGAATAATAAGCACCACCACCTCAATGTATCATCAGCCCACTTAAACAATTTTCAACTTTCGGCTAGTCTTACTTCAGCTTTTACCCCTCCCTCTCCCGTCTTTCTGCCTCCTGGTTTACTCTGAAGTGGTATCAAACATTATAATCCCATTATTGTGGTATCGCCCGGTGGCTCTCATGTGCAGACAGGTTTGAGACCCACTGATGTGGTCCAATCCCTGCAATCTGGAAGTCAAGCCAAGGCCTCCCAGGAGGCAGATGGGGCCCCCAACCCCGGTGCCAACAGGTTTCTTTTCTTCTGGTTCTTGGCAGAGCTCTCTTCTACTTTGTTCTGCTTAGTCTCATTGCAAACTTCCCACAGATGGCCCTGTTTGAATCCTCTTAAGTTCCTAGCCCTTTGGTTGAAATTTAGTGGTTCTGTTTTCTGGCTGCAGAACTAGGCAGGGTTGTGATGACTAAGGGCTGGGAGAACTGAGCATTTCTGGCCCATGGAGTTCCTCCAAGTTCCAGAAGCATGGAAGCCAAGTGTTTACAGAGGTTCACATACTCTTGGAATGCCAGGTGGCAGGAACTTGGGTGAGAGGTTCCCAGCAGATGGACAGGTGTGCCTCCTCACAGCTGGGCTTTTCATGCCATGTCTTTCTTCTTTCTTTTCTAATCAGAGAACAGATGCTAATAGTGAAACCAGGTATTCATTGACTCAGAAATCCTTTCAGAGGATGAGAATCCCCAGGTGCCCCAGAGTGATGATCTTCTGGATCTGGCCCAGAAGGCTTTTGGGGAGCAATTATGGTAACAGCAGCTCTAGAGCTGGCAGAAAGCCTAGACTTGGAGTGGCTTTAGTAAATGTGCAAGGGGCTGGAGTGATCTCTTCTCCTGCCTTTATGGAAGTCCCCTTCCATTTCACCCCTGGCCTGGGTGAGTCCTAGTCCTGGAGTTTCTTTCATAAAATTATGTTGAGACAACCAGCCAGCCAGCCACTTGCTGAACAGGTTGTTGCTGGGTCCCGGCCTGACCAGAGAGAGAGGAGGCCACATGTGGTGCCCTAGCTAGGTGGCCAGGGGAGGGTGTGGGTCAGAACATCGCTGGACCAGCCCTGTGAGGTCCACACCCTGCCAAGTTTTCAAGGGGAAACAAATAACAAACAAGGTAAAGCATCAGGGACTCTACAGCTTTATTTGATACTTAGCCTGGAGTCCAAGGTACAGTCACATTTGGCACTTTAAAAATCAATGGTTTTAACCTCTGTTAAAGAGGTTGTGTTTTGGGCAATGGGTGTTGGGGGAGGGGCGATAGGCACATGGACTGCGTTTCAAATGTCTGAAGCACAAGGAGAGAACTGGAGAGTAGAATCCTACACTGCAAGACCCTCCAGTCCTGCTGGTGGGACAGAGCAGGCTACAGGCCTGTGGCAGAGATTCGAAGCCACTTCTGTTTCTCTGGGCCAGCAAAGACTGACTGAAAGGACTGGTATTCAGTGAGTTTGGCTGTGAGAGGACGGAGGGAGGGAGGTGGGAGGGGACTTGCACGCAGTAGAGAGGAGAGCTGAATAGAACTAGGTGTTGTCCTTGGAACAAAACTTGCAGGGGCCTGGGGAACCTCTACCCCCATCTCTGAGGGCCGACCCTGGGGTCCACTCTGGTTCTATGTCCCATCCATTCCAGCTATGGCAGGCAGCCACCCCTTTTCCCTTCTGTCAGGGCATTCCCTGAGAGCCAGACTAAACACCAGCCTCTATTTTTCCAGAAAATGGGCAAATGCATGTTACATTATTTCAGGCACAAGGTTAACTATTCTTTTGCATACATTTGCATGCTATATTCAGGCAACTCCTAGCATGCAAAAGTACACTTCCCGGAGTTGGTTGGTGGCATATTTCAGTCTCAGGTATCAGACCCAGTGGAAGTGCTTGGGCTGGCAGAGACTGCTAAGCTCTTCCCTCAGGATGGGCTCAGGGCGGGGTTAGGGTGGGGTGATGTGGGGGAAGGCGGAGAAGTCACCTGGCCCTGTCACAGGTGTGATCTGGGGGAGCACAAATTTTGCTGAGACTTTATCTTCATTTTCAAACTGCATAGGCTAACCTAGATTCTTCCTAGGGTTCTTTCCAATTAATTTCTTTCCTCCTTAGGCCCCTCTGTCCCTCCCGCTTCCCTCTCTCCCTCCCTCCTTTCCTTCTTGCATTCTCTTTTTCTCTCTTCCTCATACCCTTGCTCTCTCTTTGCCTCCCTCTCCTTCTTTTTCATAAAATTAGATATCCAGAGGCTCCATTGCTCTGGAAAATGAAAATGTTTTGTGCTATAGCCAAATTAGAATTCCTTTTCCTCACTCTTTCCAAGGAATTTTTTTTAAAGAGATACAAAATTAAAATACATGTGATGGCTTCTCAGTTTGCCTCTGGACTCTTCAGGCTTCCCCCTGATAATGGAGGCAAATGGCCTTTTGGAGAGTGTCCAGCTGTCCTGCTGAGTGTAGCGGGTGAGGTTGGGGGAAGTCAACAAGGAGGTGCCTTGTTCTGTCCTGGCTCCTGGGAGTAGGAGAGTGTGAAGCAAGGCCCCAGTGGTTTTTCTGATGGCCGATGCTTTGTGGTCTTTGGGAGGGGGCTGTGCCTGGTGCCCCTAGGGAGGGCTGTCCTTTACTGTCCACTGCCTGGCCAGTCTGGGGTCTGCTGGCTAGCTACAAGTTTATCTCAGGTTGCCAAATTTCTTTCCCCCTGCCCCTGAGAAAGCTCCATCTTCTCCGAACCCAGGACCTCCTTCCTTTATATCTTGATGTTCTCTAAGCCTTGAATATACTCCCCAGGGTGTGCTCTTCTGTTTTTCTGAACCCTAAAGTAACAGTCAAAGGTCTACCCTGGGAGGCCAGCCAACTGCCCTTTCCTCCAGGTCCCCAGGCTCTAGCGAGATACCCCAGTATTTGCTTCCTTTAGGTATTATTTCTCTAGTAGTCTATACCCCCTACCACACTGACCACCTACTGGGAGAGTAGACACCTTTTCTCTCTATTCTGAGCATTTCCCTCCCTGCTTCTCCACCCCCTGAGGTAAAATCTGAGGCTCTGAGTGCTCCTCTTCAGCTCACCAGATCCTGGGTCGGCTCTAGAGAGGGAGCGTTAAATGGGACATTTAAATTGCCACAAAGACAACAAGCAAATCTATAATAAGGTTCTGTCCTGAATCCTGAAATCTAAATGTTGCCATGCAGAGTCTTCAATTCCTCCTTTCTAAATTTCACTGCCTGAGATGGCTGCCCTCAGAGGGGCAAAAACCCATAGCCAGACGTTAGCCTGGGTGCTGCACGTGGCGTTTGCAGTGAGTGCTGTGTGTGCAGATGAGCATTTTCATGGGCACGCAGCCCTTGGCTGTGTGGTGACCAGGCCTAACCATCCTGGCTAGGGGCCCAGGCACACACAGTCCTTGGTAACTTCGTTGTGACCAGCACTCAGTGGGGGCTAGGTCCACGCTGGAGCTCTCTGCACAGTCCCATTTGCTTCCCCACCTCATGTTGCTGTTCTCCTGGCAAGAAACCAGAGCCCCTCACATGAAGCTACCTGAGGAGGTTTAATAGGAGGAAATTCAATTTATCATCTCCTGTTCCCCACAAATGGCTCATTGGAAAAAAGAGGTGACGGCAACTCGATTCCCTATGAGGAAGGAGACTGCAATCAAGACCCCTATCTCAGTAAACCTCTCCCTTCTTAAGGGCTTCTTACAGGGTCCTGTCCTGAGACTGGTGCCCGTGGAGCAACCAAGGGCTGTTTGCAGACAGCGAAATGCACAGCCCCTTCTAGAGGCTGGAAGCTGCTGCTTCTCCAAAGGAGGCCACACAAGGAAAGAGAATGGCTGGAGCAATGGAGAAGCTCTCAAGATGTGGGGCCTGAAGTGTGGAGTCCCAGCTGGGGCAGACTCCAACCTTAGACCCTAGGACTTATGGACCTGGGAGAAGCGCCATCAGGAAGGCATCTGTCTCTATTAGGCACTTAATGTGTGCAAAGAGCCTGGAATGCCCTGCGCACTTCTTGGGAACCTTAGAACACAATTGAGGAGATAAGATCAACACAGAGAGCAATTAGAGCACTGGAGGGCTACCAACTAATTCCGTGACCTTGGACAATGTTCTTAACCTTTTCAGTGACTCACTTAACTCATCTGAAAGTTGGGAGTATTAATAAAAACTGAGACTGAAATGACCAGATGAATTATTGAGTTTCCTTCTTTTGAAGCCTGATGACTCTCAGGTCTACGCTGTGTAGGACTGTCTTTAAGGACAAGAGGAGTTCAAAGAAGGGAATGTGCTTCTGGGCTAGAGTGGTCAGAGAAGTCTTCCTAGATTGGGAGGTCCTGGTAGGTAGGGCCTATGATTTTCATCCATATCTCTATGCCTAGTGCACTCCCTGGAATTCAGCAGGTGCTCAATAATGCACCTATACTGGATGACTGGATGGAGGAGGAGGATGAGCTTGAACAAAATCTTGAAAAGGTGGTGGGATTTGGCCAGGTGCCAAAGAGAAGGAGCAGGACACCCAGGCAGGAATGTGGAGTCCATGGTCAGCAGGGCAGGTCAGCCTTGCTGTTTGCTGACAGCTCAGGCTTAGCAAAGCATTTGATGCTCCTCTCCAGGGGCTGCTGAGTGTAGTCAGTCTATGGTGTTTCAGCCTGTCTAGCAGAGGGATTCTTGGCCTCATCAACAAGTCTCTCCCTACATCAGAGCAAGAGCTCAGATGCTGAGTAAAGGACCCTGACTGGAACAGGTAGAGGGAGGAGGGTGGGAGAGGGATTCTGAGGACTGCCCAGTCTGCAGCCCCAGGAGCAAGAGTGCTGAAACAAAACTTGGCAGAGTTTCAGCCTCCGCAGCAGGTAGCTGAGAGTGTGGGTAGTAATATAGATATTTTATTCAGGAGAGTGGGAGGAATTTAGAGTTCTTTAGAGAAAATAGGACAGGTTAGCTCATTTATTATTCAGCCAGTCTTTTCAAGGATAACACACACGTAATGCAAGTTTAAAGCATTTTCCAACAGATTCTAAAGTGCCAGAGAGGCCCAAGAGATGCCACCAGCAGCTCCCTTTCCAGTATAAGAATGGTGGCATTGGGGAGCCACAGCAGAGTCTCCAGGCTTTTCCCGTAGCCTTGAATTATCACCACCTCTTGGCAATAATTTTGTCCATTTTATTACTGCAGGCTCAACAGTGTTTTGGAGTACCACTAAGGAAATGAAATCAAGGAAGAGAAAGATGCCTATCTTGGGGTTCTGGCTGATATTTTCCTTGTCTGCTACTCAAAGAAAGCAATTTGGGCTCACTCTGAACCTCAAAGAGTGGCCAGAGTCTAAGGCTGTAAATTCTGCCAGTTGTGGCGCCACTCTCCCAACTTACTAAAATCCAGGGCATGTATAGTTGGCAATCTGCCTGTTCCAGACCCAGATGTACAGGGTCAAGGGGTCCCTTTCATGTTATGTGTGGTCTCCTGGGACATTAGGCAATGGGGGCGGTAAGTTGCTTTTGCCTTCTCCCAGGTTCTGGCCTATCACTCAACTGATGCCTAAAACTATAGTTGGGAAGTAAAGAAAAATGTACAAGACAGAATTGCTTCTCTCAAGAAGCACATGGAGGTTTGAGAGATCTAGACTAGTATATCAGAACAAGTGTACGTAGACTATATCATGTTGACAATTAAAGACAAACTTTGCCATGGCTGGCCTCTTTGGGGGACATAGTCTAGCACAGTAGGAAACCCAGGAGTGAAAGAACTGCCTCCATTAGCAAGAACCAAACCCTGAGACAGGAAGACTCCAGACTGTGGGACTCATACAAATAAAGTGGCCTCTCATTTAGAAAGACAAGTGAGCTCTTCTTTTTCCTCCATTAGAAGGATATTAAAGAATCAGAGCCAACACTTAATATGTGCCAGCCATCATTCTAGCTGCATTATCAAGATTATTTCACCAATTAGCCCAATAACCCAGTAAGGTAGGTTCCATTAATATCCCCACTTCATGGAGAAGAATAAGGTACTGAGAGGTTCAAGCCATCCAGCCGGAACCCTGGTAGCACATTCCAGAGCCAGGCCCCTGATAACAGGCTCAGCAGCTCCCTTTGGGGTCGAGCTGAGGAGTTGGCAATATTGGGGTATCAAGTACACAGTGGAGCCTGCAGCAGAGGGGGACAGCCTGTAGCCCTGGAAATTCTGGAGGGATGCCCACAACCCAAATCAGGTAAAGTTCAAGACAACAGAGCCAACAAAACCTCCTCCTGCCCTCCCCCCCACTTCCATCCCACCTCTAGCTGCTGGGACTGAGGGAAGCAGCAACTGAAAGGTTAGGATGGTGGTGGCACAGGGATTTCAGCTTCCCCAGGCCTTCTGTGGTACACTCTTTCCTACTGACTATGCATCATGCCGAGCAGGTGGGCTGACTGTGGTCACTCAAGTTTTCAGATAGTCCCAGGAGTGCCAGGATGGAGCAGGTGGGCAAAGGAAATGCTGGCCAAACTAATTACCTGGTATCCTCCAGAAGTGGTCACAGAGGGATTCTGGACAGTGTGGAATAGATGCTGCTTGCTTTGGTAACTTCCAGAAGAGAGAGAGGGAGGGCTTCCTGAGGGAGCCTAGGCTTGAGCTGACCATTGCCAAAAGAAAAGAAATTGGGCTGGGTAGGAGAGCCCCAGGCAGGAGGTAGGAAGGGCCCTGGTGCACCCGCAGGCCATGCAGGGACCCAGCTGGTTGCACTGAGGATGGGGTGGGGACAAGCTTGGGGGAAGGAGGCTTTCATTGTCAGCTCCTGGATGGCTGCCCCCGCACCTACCCAGGCATCAAGAGCCCTCAAAGAGTGAGCAGAGAGCTGCAGTGCTCTCCACAAATCCTTAGTTTACTTCTTCCATGTGAAAATGAAGCCAAAAATAGGAGGAAGGGGGGAGGAATCCTATTTTTCCTTCTATAAGAGATGAAATTTCCAAAATAGCTAATTTTGCAGTCCAGCTCATTTGACAGGAATTGTGTTTAAATGAGATCTGTGTCAGTGGCGAGAATAGCACCACTTCCCCGAAATGTCTGCAACTGCAGCACTCTGTGTCCACAGGCTCCCAAACGCCACCCCCCCGCCCCCCAGTGCTCAGCCCACAACTTGCTCTCCCACCCACTCTGAAGCTGCTTCTCTCTCTAGAACAAATAACTGCTATGTCTTTCTCTAGGCCATGAAAGCATGGTGACATTCCTACGTAACATATCAGCAACTATGGGCCTTTGGCGAATTAAACTCGAGGCAGTGAGTTCTGGAACTGGATAATGAACCCTTACTGTATGGCAGCTACTGGGACATACCAGCTGGAATAAGACCCTGCCTTTTCCTTCAAGAGGCTCAGAGGCCCAGCGAACCAGCCCAAGGTACCCTGGGGGCTGGGAGGATGACTGAGTTTCCCAGTTTTAACATCGAGTGTTCCATAGTTCAAGAATTCCTCTCCCTGCCCTTCACTCCCCATTCCCAGCAAATGTGGTCACCCTACAGGGGCAGTGACACTCCCCCTTGCAATCTGCTTTCACCTCATCTCACTCCTAGCCTCCACCTTCCCCCACCTCCCTTCAATCAGGCTTGTGAAGAAAGTTAGCGTTTAACTTAAAATAATAACAATGATGAGAATAACAACGACAAGCTATCCTTCACAGCCGGACCCCAGCCGCTCATTAAAAATCACTTAGGGAGCTTTAAAGAAGTAGGGCCTGGTCCCGACCACGACACAACAATCATCAGATTCTCTCCAGACGCTTTAATGTACCGCCAGGATGGAGACGCCCTGCCCGGGGTTTAGGATGCCAGGGGGAGGCAGCAGGAAGGCTCCGGGGCTTTCCCGGGATCTGTTCAAAGCACAGAGCCGGCCAGGGGCCTCGGGGATGGGCAGGAGTGGGGGGCCTTCCATGGGGCAGCTCGGAGCCCCCCCCCCCGCCGGGGGATGGCTGAGTCTGCCCAGGGGGTCCCAAGAGCCGAGGTGGCTGCTGCCCACCCATTCCCAGCCTCCTGGCGTGGCTTCTGAGCTGTTTTCTAGGGCTGCCGCTCCCTGGTGTTCCTGGTTTTCCCACTTGTCACCTCTGTGAGAGAAATTTAACAGTTTTGCCAGACCCCGTGTAAACAGGAAAGCAAGCTGTTAACGAGAGCCTCCTGCCCCGCTGCCAACCCGGAGCTCACGTTTCCGTCCACGTTTCCGTCCTCGGAGTCTGTCAATTGTGAGGGAGAAAAGAGAAGAATGGGCTCTCGCCGGGCACTGTATGGGCTCGCTTACTGCCCCCTGAATGCCAGTGTCAGGGCTCGGTTCGCTGGCAGCTGGGTCTGCAGCTGGCTGGTTTGTCTGTGTTTTTTTTTTTGAAGACAGCCAGGCAACACGACTGATTAAAGTGGGAACAAAGCAGGACTGCATCATGGCTGTGCACACCAAAGCTGCTGAGCAGCGGAGAACAATTAATTGCCGTGTTGTGGAATGCACCAATGGGGGCAGGGAGGCAGTTGGAAAATGTAAGAAAGTGTAGGAAAATGCCACGTGAATGCTTGTGTTCATTAGGAGTGGAGAGAGAGGGAGGCAGCTCCGCAGGTGTCCTGAGGACCTGCCACAGTGTGGGGAGCCCTGCACATCCCACAGCCTTCCCAACTTGGGGTGCAGGGTGGGGGATCATACTTGGCACACTGGTGTGCTGCAAATGGGTCCCCAGTGGGCCACACAAGAGAGAGAGAGACCCTGGCCTTTGGAGGGCAGTTTTATCCATTAACTTGAATATGTGGTATAAAAATGCCCAGTTTCCACCTGTGAAAGATATATGTCTCCCTGCAGGATTGCTGTGGGCTTGCATCTAGACGCTAGCAAGCCATGCTGTATGTTTATCCCCTGGAAGCTTGCAGTCTAACCCTTATCCAAGAATAAAAGGAGGCAAGGGGGCATTTGTAGGAATCATAGGCCCCCCCCCCCCCAGCTCACTGCCATCAGTCAGAGAAGATTGTTGCAGTCATACAGAATCAGGAGAACAGCTTTTGTAGAGAAATTGTGTGTGTGTGTGTGTGAGAGAGAGAGAGTGGGGGGGGAGGGGGAAGGAGAGCGAGAGAGACTTAAGCCAGAAAAGCAAAATGCATCCATATAATAAAAGATGGAAAAGAAGAAGAGCAAGAATGGCATGCACAGGAGTGTGGAGTAGCTATGAGATGTTTTGGGGCATGACCAAAGGAATTTAGAAAGTGTTGGATCCCCTTTGAAGTACCTTTATAAATGCTAAAGATTGAAATTCTTTTTTTTATGATGTGTTTATTGTTTTGTAGACTGTGCATTGGACTTTCTGCTGAGACTGAACCCCATGGAGCCCTGGGATTTATTGGGATTATACACAAATGTTGTTTTTCCTATCCAGCCCCCTCACCCCAACCCTGTAAGGCCGAGCCTGAGATAAGGGATTGTATGCAGGTAGTTTATTTGGGAGGTGATTCTAGAGAGCAGAATTGAGGGACTGAGGAGAGAGGGAAGGGAGAAAACCCAGTATAAGGTGTGTTATCAGGGTCATCACTGAGCAACGGGAGCTTAATCCTACCTGGTTAAGGAGCATGTAAAATATCTCTCAGGATTGTCCACCTGCCAGAAGAGGTATTTTTCCTACTATTCCCATCACCCACTGTTTGGGGGTTCCATTGGAGGCATTAACTCCCCTACATGTTAGGACTGTGCATACATGAGAAACAGAACAAGGACATGGGTCTGCTCTTGAGGAAAGAGACTGTCAACTGTGATTGGAATCAGAGGTGAGGATGAGGAGGTGGGCAGGACCCCAGAGGCATCTGAGATATGGTCACAGAAAGAATTTGGGCCAGACCCTGACTTGACCTGGGAAATGACTGATACAAAGACAAGAAGGGTATGAGGAGAGTGAGCCTTAGGCTAAGTTGTGCAAGGGAAGCTCAGGGTCTTTCTCCATTCCTTGAGGGACCTCCCGCCCTAGAGCCCTCCTACCTTGAGGGACCCCTGCCCTAGTGCCATCCATATACAGCCGAGCAAGTCAAGGCACTCAAGCTGTGGCCAGTTCCTACAACTCCCCCTGCATCACCCCCACTCCCCAGCCTGGGTCCACTGTCTGCCAACAGTCTTACCAACTGCCAGTAAACCTCCCACTCTTCACTGGGAGGGGCTTGTTTTGGTTTGCTGATACTGCCAGAATGCAATATACTAGAAACAGATTGGCTTTTACAAGGGGGACTTATTAGGTTACAAGTTTATTGTTCTAAGGCCATATTGTCTAAATTAAGCCATCAGCAAGAGGATACCTTCTCTTAAGAAAAGCCGTGAGAAGGCACATGGCGACATCTTCTGTTCTTCTCTCCTGGCTTCTGATTTCATGCGGCTTTCTCAGCATCTCCAAATGTCTTTGTCTCTCTGCTCTCTGTATTGGCTCTCTAAGCATCTGTCAGCTCTCTCCAAATGCCTCTCTTTTAAAAGACTCCAGTGAGAGGATTATGATCCACTTTGAATGGGCAGCATCACATCTTCATCTAATCAAAAGGTCCTACCCACAACTGGGTGGGCCACATCTCCATGGAAACAACCTAATCTAAAGATCCCACCCTCAATAGGTCTGTACCCAAAAGATTGGAGTGGGAGAACATGGCTTTTCTGGGGTGCATAACAGTTTCAAAACAGCACATGACTCTGTTAAATCTACTGAGGCAACAAGGTGATTTCACTCTATCACATGGTTGTGATTTGAGCCCACAATAAATGACTTTAAAGATGGAATTTCAGGTGAAAAGGTCAAGGAAGAGAGATTTGTAGACAAAGCTGGGAGGGAGCATCAGGGAGCTAAAGCGCTTCCCTCTCCTGAAGGATGCCTTGTTGCAGCCCCAAACTAAACTCACTTTTATCCTAGCTCCATCTTGGTCCACGTGACGAGATGGCAATACTTTCTTAGCCAGCATTGTTTGTTATGAGTTCTCTGCAGCACAGAGGAGGGAGCACCATGTACTGCCTTTTTGCTTCCTGTATAAAAGGGCAGGAATGGGGAAGTCCAGAGAACACTGTCCTGGGTAGCTGCCACCTGGGACCCAGCCAAGTTTCTGAGAGCAGAAAGGCACATAGCAAGAAATTCCCATCTTGTGCACACACGGGTATGATGGATGTCCTCGCTCTTTGACATTAAGCTTATATGTAATTAAACAGAAAAGGGATCCTGATGGATGCAAGCATTCCAACTCCTCCCCTTGACCAAATATCTCATTGTCTTTTACACAGGCTTTACCACAATCTCTTCTCCCAGCCTCTGATTTTCCTAATTCCTCACCAGCCTATCCTGTGCCCCTGAGTGAGCTTCCTGAAAGAGAGATCTGGTTGAGGCCTCTGTTCAAGACTGAAAGGATTAAGTCCAAAAGACCTTCCCTAGTGTGCATGTCTCATATGATCTGCTGCTGCCTAACCCCTCCCAACCACCTCCCTCCGTTCCAGCCACACCGTCCTCAGCAACATCCTCTCACCCATCAGACTCCTTCCCGCCCTGGCACCTTTTGTTCTCTTGGTTACCTCAACTTGAGATGCCCACCCCACTCCTCCCTCATGATTCCTGCTACTGGGAGCTCTTCAGTCTTCTCCAATCCCCCAATTAGAGTAAAATTTGCCCTGTATTGTCTTCCTGTAGAACTTATGGCAGCCTCCTTTTCTCTCTACCCTGTACTCCAGCCCCTTTCTGTTTACAGATCTTTTCACCCCATTGTTGTGAGCTCTGTAAGACAGAAACACTGGTCTACCTGGGT
>PVIY010040643.1:0-22214 GCA_004026745.1 Myrmecophaga tridactyla | reverse complement strand
GCAAGTGTTCCCTGTTGATTCTGTTTCTCTAGAGAACCCTAACTAATACAGCATGCAATAGCAGTTTCCCCCCGTACCTTGGACTTAAACACTCTTTATACAAGAATCATATATTTGAAGTAATTTTTACAAGAACTAACTCATATAAGTGGGACATGTAGGTCTATACTTCCTCTTTCAATCTTGTTCATCTTCAATATTGTAATATTACTCATAGACCCACTAGAGAATCACCTTCGCTCCTCGCTATTCCCTTACATTGGAGTTCAACCTCATTAGCTAACGGTTCATCCATCTCTAGCTTCTATGTATCCCTAAGTCCCCTATATACTGTATAACAAGCCTCTGATTACACCTCTATGATGGTCATAAAAGTGGAATGAGTATCTATCCTTTTGTGTCAGGCTAATTTCACTCAGCATTATGTCCTAAGGCCTATCCATCTTGTCATGTGCTTCAGGATGTCATTTTGTCTTACTGCTGCATAATATTCCATCGTATGTATATATCACATTTTGTTGATCCACTTGTCTGTCGATGGGCATTTGGTTCATTTCCATCTTTTGGCGATTGTGAATAATGCTGCTATGAACATCGGAGTGCAAATGTCTGTTTGAGTCATTGCTTTCAGCTCTTCTGGGTATATACCAAGTAGTGCTATTGCTGGGTCATAGGGAAACTCGGTATTCAGTTTCCTAAGAAACTGCCAAACAGTCTTCCATAGTGGCTGCACCATTATACTTTCCCACCAGCAGTGCATAAGTGTCTCGGTTTCTCCACATCCTCTCCGACATATATATTTTCCTGTTTGTTTAACAGCAGCCATTCTTATAGGTGTGAGGTGGTATCTCATTGTAGTCTTGATCTGCATTTCCCTTATAGCCAATGAAAATGAGCATCTCTTCATGTGCTTTGTTTTTTTCATGGGCAGGCACCAGGAAATGGACCCGGGTCTCCAGCATGGCAGGTGAGAACTCTACCTGCTAAGCCATTGCGGTCTGCCCTCTTCATGTACATTTCAGCCATCTGTATTTTCTCTTCAGAAAAATGTCTATTCATATCTTTAGCCCATTTTATAATTGGGTTGTTCATTCTTTTGTTGTTGAATTGTATGATTACTTTGTATATACAGGAAATCAAACCTTTGTCTGATATGTGATTTCCAAATATTTTCTCCCATTGAGTTGGCTGCCTCTTCACCTTTTTGACAAAGTCTTCTGAGGTGCAGAAGCATTTGATTTTGAGGAGTTCCCATTTATCTATCTTTTTCTTTTGTTGCTTGTGCTTTGGGTGTAAAGTTTAAGAAGCTAGCTCCTATTACCAGGATTTGGTACTTAGCTTTTCCAAACCTTCAAAGTAGATTGTTGGAATTTTAATTGGTACTGTGTTGAATCTGTAGATCAATTTGGGGAGAATTGACATCTTAACTATATTTAGCCTTCCTATCCAAAAGCAGGGAATGTCTTTCCACCTATTTAGATCTCCTTTGATTTCTTTTAGCAATGCTATGCACTTTTCTGCGTACAAGCCCTTTACATCCCTAGTTAAGTTCATTTCTAAGTACTTGATTCTTTTAGTTGCTATTTTGAATGGAATTTTTTCTTTAACTGACCCCTCAGCTAGGTTATTGCTTGTGTATAGAAATGTTACTGATTTTTGCGCATTAATTTTATATCCCGCCACCTTGCTGAATTTGTTTATTAGCTTAAGTAACTTTGGTGTATATTTCTCAGGATCTTCCAAGTATAGCATCATATCATCTGCAAATAATGAGAGTTTTATTTCTTCCTTTCCAATTTAGATGCTTTTTTTTTCTTTGTCCTGCCTGATTGCTCTAGCTAGAACATCTAGCATAATGTTAAATAATAGAGGTGACAGTGGGCATCCTTATCTTGTTCCTGATCTTAGGGGGAAAGCTTTCAGTCTCTCTCCATTGAGTATGATGCTGGCTATCAGTTTTTCATATATTCCCTTTATCATATTGAGGTGGTTACCTTTGATTCCTATCTTTTGGAGTGTTTTCATCAGAAAAGGATGCTGAATTTTGTCAAATGCCTTTTCAGCATCGATCGATATGATCATGTGATTTTTTCCCTTTCTATTTGTTAATATGCCATATTATATTAATTGATTTTTTTCTGTTGGACCATCTTTGCATTCCTGGTATAAACCCCACTTGGTCATGGTGTATAATTCTTTTGATATGCTGCTGGATTCAATTTGCTAATATTGTATTGAGAATTTTTGCATCTATGTTCTTTAGGGAGATTTGCCTGTGTTTTTCCTTTCTTTATGGCATCTTTACCTGGTTTTGGTATTAAAATGATATTAGCTCCATAAAATGAGTTAGGTAGAGTTCCTTTTTCCCCAATTTTTTTGAAATGTTTGAGCAGGATTGGTGTTAGTTCTTTATGGAATGTTTGATGAAATTCCCCTGTGATACCATCTGGCCCTGGGCTTCTCTTTATAGGGAGATTTTTTATGACTGATTGAATCTCTTTACTTGTGATTGGTTTGTTGAGGTCTTCTATTTCTTCCTGAGTCAGTGTAGCTTGTTTGTGTGTTTCCAGGAATTTGTCCATTTCATCTAAATTGTCTAGTTTGTTGGTGTATAGCTGTTCCTAGTATCCTCTTATGATTTCTTTTATTTCTTCAGGGTCTGTGGTAACACACCCTGTCCCATTTCTGATTTTGTTTATTTGCCTCCTCTCTCTTTTTTTCTTTGTCAGGTTTGCTGGTGGCCCATCAATTTTATTGATTTTCTCAAAGAACCAGCTTTTATTTTATTGATTCTTTCTATTGTTCTTTTGTTCTCACATTCATTTATTTTTGCTTTAATCTTTCTTATTTCTTTTCTCCTATTTGCTTTAGAGTTAGTTTGCTGTTCTTTCTCAAATTCCTCCAGGTGTGCTGTTAAGTCCTCGATTTTTGCTCTTTCTTATTTTTTAATATAGGCATTTAGGGCAATAAATTTCCCTCTCAGCACAGCCTTTACCACATCTGATAAGTTCTGATAAGTTGTATTGTCATTTTCATTCATCTCCAGATAGCTACTGATTTCTCTAGCAGTTTCTTCTTTAACCCACCAGGTTGTTTAAGAGTGCGTTATTTAATTGCCATATATTTGTGAATGTTCTCGTTCTTTGGTGGCTATTGAGATCCAGCTTCATCCCATTGTGATCAGAGAAAGTGCTTGGAATAATTTCAATGTTTTTAAATGTATAAAGGCCTGTTTTGTGCCCCAGCATATGATATAGCCTGGAGAACGTTCCATGAGCACTAGAGAAGAATGTATATCCTTGTGCTTTGGGGTGCAATGACCTATATATGTCTGTTAGGTCTAATTCATTTATCGAGTTATTTAACTTCTCTATTTCCTTGCTGATCTTCTGTCTGGTTGTTCTGTCTATAGAGGAGAGTGGTGTATTGAAGTCTCCTACTATTGTTGTTGAATCATCTATCACTCTCTTCAGTTTCCCCAATGTCTGTCTCATGTACTTTGGAGCTCCTTGATTGGCAATATAAACATTTATAATTGTTATATCTTCTTGGTGAATTGGCCCTTTAATTAGTATATTGTGTCCTTTGTCTCTTATGATGTTTTTACATTTAAAGTTTATTTTGTCCGATATTAGTATAGCTACTCCTGCTTTCTTTTGGTTACAACTTGTGTGGAAAATCTTTTTCCATTCTTTCACTTTCAATCTATTTGTATTCTTGTGTCTAAAATGAGTCTCTTGTAAGCAGCATACACCTGGATTATGTTTCTTAATCCATTCTGCCAATCTGTATCTTGTAATTGTAGGTTTAGTATGTTAACATTCAAAGTTATTACTGAAAAGGCATTTCTTGATTCCACTATCTTATCTTTTAAATTTTATTTGTCAGATCTATATATTCTTATCCCTCTTTCTCTTTGTACTCTTTAAATTACCCTTAGTGGTACTCTTCAATTCTGTGCTCTCCTCCAGACCTCCCTCTCCTGTTTTATTTTCAGCCGGCAGAACTCCTTTTTTGCATTTCTTGTAGGTCTGCTGTCTTGTTGACAAATTCTTTCAGGACTTCTTTGTCTGTGAAAACTTTAATCTCTCCCTCAATTTTTTTTTTTCATGGGCAGGCACCGGGAATTGAACCTAGGTCTCGGGCATGGCATCTGAGAACTCTTCCTACTAAGCCACCATGATCCACCCTCTCCTTCAATTTTGAAGGACAGTTTGACTGGGTATAGAATTTTTGGCTGGAAGCCTTTCTCTTTCAGGATCTTGAATACATCATACCACTGCCTTCTTGCCTTCAGAGTGCTTGTTGAGTAGTCTGAACTCAGTCTTATTTGATTTCCCTTGTATGTGATAGACTGTTTTTCTCTTGTTGCTTTCAGAATTTTCTGCTTCTCTTCAACATTTGACAGACTGATTAGTATATGCCTTGGGGAAGGCCTATTTGGATTTATTTTGTTTGGAGTTCTTTGGGATTCTTTGTCTTGTATATTTATATCTTTTTTGAGGATTGTGAAGTTTCCCCCATTATATCCTCAACTATTCTCCTGTCTTTATGCTTAGCCCTTTACTCCTCTCGTCTCTTTCTGGGACACCAATGATCCTTATATTTGTCCACTTTGTTTTGTCTATCATTTCCCTGAATTCCCATTCAATTTCTTTCCATCCTTTTTGCCATTTGCTGTTTTAAGTCTTCAAAGTCAATTATCCTGTCCTCTATATCAGTTATTCTTTCTTATGTTTCTTCAAATCTGGTGTTTTGTGCCTCTAGTATGTTTTTTAGTTGGTCAACAGAGTCTTTAATTTCTGTGATTTCTGCTATTTTTCTATTTATTCTTTCAAATTCCTCTTTGTGCTTTTCTGCTATCTTCTTGATCTCCTTTATTTCATTTGCTATCCCACTTATTTTATTTAGTAGAGTTGTATGAACATCTTTGATTAGTTCCAATGTCTGTGTCCCCTCTGGTGTTTTAATTTGATCATTAGGCAGGATTCTTATCTGTCTTCCTTGTGAGATGCTTAGTGATCTTTTGCTGTCTTTGTTGCATGTAAATATCTTGATTGATTTACTTTGGGAGTTGATTTCTTTCAGTAGTCTAAAGCTTTGTGTTTGTGAGATGGTTGTACAGCAAGGAGCAGGGTACGAGGTGGGGTACTCAGTGTGGTGATGTGTTTCAGGGCAGGTATGGGTACAGATTGGGGATGTTACACTGATGCTTGTGAACATGGGCACCCAGCAGCCAGGGAAGATGTAGCTGTGTGGGTGCACCAGTTTGGGGGGCATAACCCTGGTGTGTGCTGGTCTAAGGCAGTGGGGCCCTTTGTGTGCATGTGTAGAGCTGTGGGAGCAGGTTGGTGTTATGCCTTTGTGGACTGGGGGCAGATGTGACCCGGCTGTACAGATCAGCACTTTCTCAGAGCTGGGAAGTGTGGCTGAGGGCTGTGTGCATGCGTAGCTCTAGGACTGCTGTAACGTGCAGTTCCCAGAGCTGAATGACGCGATTGGGGGCCCGTGTGCATGCTTGGGCCTGGGAGTGCTCAGGCGGGGCGGGGTGAGGCTGTTTGACACTATGGGAGGAGCAGGGGTAGCCTAAGTATGGAGGTTAGTGCCCACAGCCTTTATGCACTGGCAACAGCCTACAGGAAACAGGGAGGGGGAGGTAGTGCTCGAGAGGGGTGCAGGAGAGGTGGGTTGGGCTGCACTTGGGGTGCAGATGGGGAGCAGGTACGTGCCCTGGGGGCTGGTGGGGTGGGGGTGCCTGGAGTGCAGGGAATGGGAGTGGGTGACAGGGTTTAGGTGCATGGGGTGTGGGGTGAGTCACTGGTCATAGGGCTTCACTGGTGAGGGTTGCGTGCCCAACGAACATGGCCTGGCTTACTTCCTAGGCCCTGGCTCCTGTCCATGCACTCTTTCCAGCTCTGCACCTCCACACCAGGCTCCAGTTTTCTTCCTCTCAGTTCCTTGGCCTCTGCAACCAGGGCTGCCCCGTATGATGCAGAAGGCTCTCTCAGGTCAGCCGCACTCCCAAATCGCTGTGCCTCAGTTGCCCTCCTGTCCCTTCTTTGACTTTTCTGGGGACCAGGGCTGATCTCGAGCTACTCCATTTGGCCATCTTCCCTGAAGTCCCCCATTATATTTTTAACATACAGCTATCCTAATTCAAGAGCAACTCTACAAGAAAACACACAAAAATAAGATACATATGAGTAAAAGGCACTGCACCAAGTATGAAATGACCTGTCTTTCTGCCCCTCTTAGAGTGTGGCCCCTTCATAAAAAGATGCTCTGCAGGCAGCTGGGTCACAGATAACTGCACTTGTCCCTGAAAAGAGAGGTCAAAGAAAGAAATTGCTCCCAGACATAGCAGAATGGATTATAAAACAAAATGTCTCTATCAGTGAAGGCCTTTTAAATCCAGTATAAAAATGAGGGCTTTCCTGTGTCCTTCCCTGTCTAGCCTGTCTACATTATCAAGCATAGCAGCAAGCTAGAGAGTGCTTGTCTGAAAACAGCAATACAAGCTGGAAAAAGACTCGGTTGACTTTTCTTCCCTGTAAAAGAGGATTTTATTACTGTCAGAAGGCATGCTTTATTTCTTATTGTGTATCCAACAACTTCTGAAGAGGAAAATACTTCTGAGTATTTGACGTCATTTAGATGTTGTTCTAGCTTGCAAGCTGCTGGAATGCATTATACCAGAAACAAAACGGCTTTTAAAAAGGGGAATTTATTAAGTTGCAAGTTTACAGTTCTAAGGCCATGAAAATGTCCAAATTAAGGCAAAACTATGAAAATGTCCAAATTAAGGCACCAACAAGAGGTTACCCTCACTCAAGAAAGGCCAATGAAGTTCAGGGTTTCTCTCTCAGCTGGAAAGTCACATGGCGAACATGGCAACATCTGCTAGCTTTCTTTCTAGACTTCTTTTTTCATGAAGCTCCCCTGAGGGTGTTTTCATTTTTCATCTCCAAAGTTCTCTGGCTGCGTGGTCTTTAAAGCTTTTTCCAAAATGGTTCCCTTTTATAGGGCTCCAGTAAGCAACCCCACCTTGAGTGGGTGGAGACACATCTCCATGGAAACCATCTAATCAAAAGTTAACACCCACAATTGGTTGGATCACATCTCCATGGGAACAATAAAAAAGATTCCACCCAGCAATATTAAATGAGGATTAAAAGACATGGCTTTTCTGGGGTCCACTATGGATTCAAACTGGTACAGATGTTTTCTACAAACATTATAGATTATGTCTGATTATCTAAAGCAGTCATGGATGAAGCAAAGTAAATTGGTACAGAGAGAATATTATAAAACAATAAAGGAGACGATGACATTCCAACAGGGGGCAGAAGGTAGAAATATTCGACAGGAGGGGAGTATTATTTGTGTAGTTGGAAGATGATTGGTCAAGGAATCAAAAGCTGGGCTGCAGTCTGGTGTGTGATTTGGGCAGATGATGTATATATTCTGGGCTTGGGTTTTCCTGTGTTTTGAAAGGAAAGGTTTGAATTCAATGCTCTTTGCCATCCCTTCCTGAAAAAAGACCCAATGACATGCCATCTTGAGCTAGATACCAGCCAGGGACAACCCTGGAACAACCAAGGTTTCATGGTTCAAAGCTCAGCATGTTTTTGCTATTCTTTGAAAACCACCCCTCTGCCCATTTTCCGTCTTGTTTACAGTTGGTTTTACCTTAGAAGAAAGCTTTAGTAAGGGATGGTGATGATGGTAGCACAATGTGATGAATGTAATGAGCTCCACTGAATTATACATTTGAGTACGGTTAAAAGGAGAAATTTTAGGTTATATGTATGTTACTAGAATAAAAATTAATAAAAAAATTTAAAAAGGACTCTGGAACACACACAGTGAACCCTATTGTAAATGATGGATAGTTAATGGTACAATTACAAAAATGTTCTTTCATGAATTGTAGCAAATGTACCACACTAATGGAAGGTGTTAATAATAGGGTGGTGTATGGGAACTGTATTTCACGCATGGTTGTTCTGTAGGCCTACAAGTTCTCTAATTAATAAATGGGGGAATTTTAGTAGTACACATGTTACTAGAATAAAAGTTATAGAAAAACAATAGGACTCTACAACACAACCAGGAATCCAAATATAAACTCTGGACCTATAGTTACTTGTACAATTATAATAGTATCATTTCATCAATTAAAACTTCCATGTTAATAATTGGGAAAACTCTGTATGGGGGGGGTATATGTGAACTCAGTATTTTCCGTATGATTTTTCTGTTAACCTACAACTTCTCTAATAAAGAACAATACAGAAAATACATGGAATTATTATTTGCTTTTAGGCAATAATTAAGTTTACCAATATTTAACAGTATCCAAGATCCCCATTTCTCCCCCAATTGTTTCTTATTTATTTCTTTTTTCTTGTTGAAGTATTTCCCTTGTTAGTTTATTCATTGTGGATGTACGGGTGGGAATCTCCTAGTCTTCCTAGGTCTGAAAATGAGTTTATTTAATTGAAAGATAGTTTATCTGGGTACTGAATTTTAGATCGACATTTGTTTTCCTCAGCATTTTAAGACCCATTCCTAGGATCTCTTGCCTCTTTTGATGTCGATGTGAAATCGACTGCCAGACTAATTGTCTTTCTTTTGCAGTCCGTATTTTCACTCAGGGAAGTACCTTACTTTCTCTTCATTCTTAATATTCTGTAGTTTTCTTCAATGTGTGGGTTTACTGAACTCTTGCTTGGTATTTGGAGTATTCTTTCAGAGGGTTTACATCTTTCTTTAATTTAGGAAGAGTCTTCACCATCATCTCTCCAAATATGCTTGCCATTCTCTTCTCTCTCGTCTCCTTTTTCATAACCCATGGCTATACCCACATCACTTAACTGCTCTTGATGCTTTATTTCTTTGTATCTCTGTGTTACCTCAGTACTATATTCTAGTTTTCTTATTGATATTGTAGAGTCTGGACTTATTTCTATGACTCTGTGTCTTTTATTCCCTAGAGTTCTAAACTTTCAATTTTCTTACCCACTGGTTCTTATTTGGTTTCTGCCTGTTTTCAGTTCATAATTTTTTTCGCTTACATGGTTGTTGTTTCTTGATCACTTATATATCCCTTTGTCTCTCCCTTGCGATTTTATGAACTTCAGAGTCTCTGTGAGATTAGGATTAGAATTAGGATTAGGGTTAGAAGGTGACAGCTGCTATCAAGGATGCCTTCTCCATTCTACATGATCTTAATTAATGTATTTTTTAAATTGAATTTATATTCCAGGGGTCAATTTGAAAACTGTCTTTTTTAGCTTTAGATTTTTTAAATAGGTTTTAAATTTATATTTGCAGGTGATGAAATGTCTCTCCATCTGTCTGTCTCGCTTGCACACACACACACACATATGCTCACACGCTCACACATCTCCATGTCTCTGTTTGTCTGTCCTCTTACCCTTTTCAAAACTGAGGTTTTGAAGTGGCCCCTCTAAGATCTTGTATTCACAGCTTAGAGCTCCTGTCTAGAACTGTGGGAGGAGACCTCACCAGAGCCCTTGCTGAGTCTGTAGACAGTTTTGTTCTGTTCTTGGTGCAAAGTTGTGTCTCCCCTTTCCTTCCCCCTAGGATCCCAACTTCCTATAAACTTTCTCTCTGAGTGGTGGTCAGAAGAGCTCTTCCTTTTGCAAGTGGGACAAGGTCACCCACTAGATCCCAGTGGCCCCTACCCACTTACTGCTTCAAGTTCCTGTTCTTTTCCAAGGAAAATGGTTTTCTTATTTGGGATTTTGGCTATCACATTTCTGTTTTTTATGTTTGATCATTAAGTTCATTGCCCTATGTTTTAGGGATGAAGAAGATACTTCTAAGTGTGATCTGAAGATTTCACTGAAAATGGATGTTGACCACGGATGCTATGATCTCTGTTACTAAATAGGCCAGATATTTTTATCTGATTAAACCAATTTAGACTCAAGCTGAAAGCCTGGTAATAATGTATGTATGTGCATGTTTGTGTGCAAAATAACATGATAAGGATAAAATTTCCAAATACATGTTACCAACTTTGAAGCTTCTGGAACAAGACAGACTGTAGATAAATAAATGAATAATAAATAAATGAATTAAGTAGAAAATAGATGGCTAGATAACTAAAATTATAGATTTAATTCATTATTAGCAAGGGATTCAAGCCTGGTAGGAAAATTAAAACCTTTTGAGCTAAACCTTTCCATTAATTCCATTCCCAAAATAGGAACTGTATGAAAAATCAAAGCCACTGAAAATTTGGTAGGATAAAAACAGCTACTTTTATATCACAAATGAGACTCATCTTTTATATGTGAGACAATATCACCTATTTAAATCTTATGCTATTTTTGCCTTTGCTTCATCTGTGCAGGTACTATATTTAAGGCAGACATGTGATGGAGGAAATAATGCCTAATCCAGGGGATTACTTTAGTGGATTCAATTGAAAAATAGCTGTACCTTCATCTAAATTAAGACATATTTACTCTTACTTTGCAGATGTCAAATGAGAAAAGAAATTATAGGGCTCTTGGTTTCAGGAGAAATGTCTCTTTGCAGTGGTATAATTTGTGCTCTGCAAATCAAATTTCTACAAGCAAAGGTTTCCCTTTATTCTGTAGAAATAGACATTGCTAGTATATTGCTTTTCTTTCCCAATTTTAGGTTTTCTATGTAAACGTAAAAGAAGTTAGAATAGCCAAGTATGACTCAGTAAACAAAAAAATAGAAAACAGTTAATCATTCAACTGATTAAGAAAAATGTAACTATTAAAGTTGCTGGAAAGAATGCCAAACCTTATTTTTACAGGTTGCTTTCTTTTTTCAGTCTACTTATATTTCATTGTGGTCCCAAATATGATTTTTAGATAAGCATAAGTTTTGAGTATTATGTTTCAACAGATGGATGAAACTGATTTCATGAACTTACCAGTTTCATTAAACTGCAAACGTTAAAGTAGAGAACTGTACATTTAACAAACAACATCAATGCATACCCAAATGTACAGCATCAACATACTTTCTATTCTGAACTATGCATCTGGGGATGCAAAGATTAATGAAATCTGGGCTTTTACTTTAGGGAAAGCAAAGGGTAGCGGCAGCTCATGGTGACCATTAGGGATTTTAAAATAGAAATCCCTACCCAAAGAAGGGAGTCGTTGTTTCTACCAGAATTGTCGAAAACTGGGTAAGTGTTGTGGTAGGTTGAGTAATAGACCCCAGAAAAAAATATGTCCTTGATCTTAACCTGTATTCCTGAAGGAGCGATCCCACTGTGAATAGAACCTTTTGAAGATGTTATTTTTAGTTGAAGTGTGTGGCCCAACTGAAAGAGGCTAGACCTAGTTCAGATTACTGGAGGCTTTATAAGGAGGATCTGGATATCACTGAAGCCAGAAAAGAATGAACATCACCATGTGACAGGAAAGCCAAGAAACTCCAAGAATTGCTGGCAGCCAGCACCAGAATGCTACAATTTTCAGGGAGAAATCAAAACTTTCCAATATCTAGATTTTAGACTCCTAGTCTCAAAGCCATGAGCCAATGTTTACACTTGTCTAAGCCCCCACAGCATGCGGTTTTTGTGAGAGCAGCTCTGGAAAACTAAGAAAAGGAATAAGTAACTTTACTTTTGCCTTCAAACAGATTATATGAAGAAGGACATTTGAACAGCTTACTGTGGCATTAGGCAGGATATCATGTACACTTGAAAGAAAAAGAATGGATTGAGGCAGTACTAAATGAGAAGGCATTCATCTGAAGACTGGGGATGGGGGAGCATGGCAGTGGGGTGTCACAGGGACTTGGTGTTGGAACCAAGCCTTGAAGGTCCAAGAGATGAGAAAAAGGTAGATGAGAAAAAGATCTGAAATAACACTAAATATTAAATACATTTTTATGGCTTGTGCTTTCATTCGAATTTTGGAAATGAGCTGGTCTTTTTTACACAATTAGTTCAGTCACCTTAGTCTGTTAGAGTTTAGCCTTGATGGAATGACATTATGATGGGGAAGGAAGGAAAATGAGGGAGAAGTGGCTCAGAGAGAAGAGGTACACCAGAGGCACACAGCTCAGGCATGGCCCAGCGGGGCTCAACCTTTGGGCACCATTACCCTAGGCCCTGAGGAGCTAGCCAGGAATGGGTTCAAGAAAGCAGATGAATGGAAACACAGTAAATATCAGAGGCAAGACAGCTTATTTCAGATTTTGCTTGGGGTCTGCCCACATCCTTTCTTGTAAGCTTGTCTGGTCCCAAGTTCAATCACTGCTCTCCTTTACCATCTCTGGCCCTTCTCTGCTAAGGAGTTACAGAGAGCCGTATCAGGCTGGCTTACAGTTCCCAAATATTCTTGGGTATCGTATGGATGAAAAAGCAAATGCTTTCAGGATGAAAATTAAAAATTAATGGCTTTTATATTTGAAGCATAAAGCCAAAAGAAACATTGGTAAGCAAACATTGTACACTGGTATGTACCAATGTACCAGTGTTTAAAACCAATACATTGGTATTAAAATAAACCTCACTGTAACCTTTTTGAAATGTACCTGAACCTGTGATTTTCCTTTATGGGGAAACCAGGGATGGAGATGAAATAACAGAAAATAAAAAGGACGCTTGTCATCAGCAGGTGTCCTGATAACTAGAAGAGGGTGGAAAATCACACCAGGTTAATTATTGAGGATCGGAAACGAGATATCTATTTCCTGGAGCAAGGTGGAATTGCATACTAGCTAAAAAGGCAAGCGAGTAAACAGGTTGCCGGGAGATGTATTGACTGCTGGCTTCAGTTTACAAGTTAAAAGAGAAATTGAATGCATTTTAATGAGTGTAATGGTGCACACACAGAGAGAAAACATATTATTGTAGCTTGCACACAATTCTAGAAATATGCAGTTTCCTAGGAGTAAAATCTACAATTTGGAATTGGTTTAGCAATACCATGAGTAGCACACGGCTGATTCTTGATGAATGTGCTTTATGTCAAGCGTGAATAGGGAATTTAAAAATCAGGAGTCCATGTTCATTTTGATGAATGTTTATTGATACTGACATGCAACAGGCACAATATAAATCATACAAAACCAGAATCCATTGTTCTGTCCATTATGTGCTTACAAATGAAGGTAACAATCCATCTCACTGCATGTCCCCAAGTAGTCAGGCCCAGAAGAAAGGAAAAGTATAAGTGGAGAAAGAAAGTTTATACCTTTATATTTTTTTAAGTTTCTTGTACAACACTTCTCACTCCAATCTTAAAAGCCTCAGATAGTCCCCAAAGTCCACTTGGCATCTCAAATTTTCCTTCCTATCTACGTCCCCAGACTCTGGGCAAATCTTTCCCCGGTTTCACTAACACTACGTATTTTCACCAAGTTTCACTTTCCACAATCTGTCCACAACTGCTGCACGCTATCGGAAGGCAATGCAAAAATCTCATTTCGTGCTAAGGCCTAGACCAGTCCTTCTCAGTGTTTGCTGCACATTAGAATAATCTGGACAGCTTTTAAAACACCCACTGTCTCCTCAGACCAATTAAATCAGAATCGAGCAATGATATTTTGTACCGATTCCCCGGTGATTCCCATGTGCTGCCAAAGTTAAGAAGCCTGGGCTAGGAGGTGGCCATTGGCTTATTCTATTAGCCATTTAGGGGGATTTGCATTTTAATCAGGATATTCTGGAAACAACAGACCTTCATCCAGTAATTCCCAGAGAAACACTCTTCTGAGATTTATTAATAGGCATTGGGGCGTCCAAGAAAAACAGGATCCTGGAGTCCAGTGAATTTGTGAAATGATGCATGCTATGTTATGCTCTCAGAGATGAGAGTCAGTTTGCCAAATTCTGGAGAAGTCATGATTAAAACAAGCAAGCAAAACAAATACAGAAAAATAAAACCCTTGTCAAGTTATTTAATTCAGATCTTTTAAATGTGTATGAACATTAGCAATTTATTTGCAAAGCTTCAGAATTAGTGTCCTGTGAAAATATGACTCTGGGATTCATCCATTTTGAAAAAAGCCTGTTTTAATGCCATGGGATATCTCTGTAATGGCAGAACTGGGATCCCCATGGAAATTCGTGGGGAGGAAATCAGGGAAAGAATCCGACTCCATTTTTCAGACATTCCTTCCATTGTTTGTGGAAAATCACTGGATCCCCCAATCTGTAAGGGCAGCTAAGAACACAATAGACTTTTCTTTGCCCAGGAAAAGCTGTTAGCTGATTCTTGAACTGAGATTTGTTTCATTTTATTTTCATGGCAAAATTTAAATAGTAAACTGCATGGCTGGAAGGACCCTTAGACATCACCAAGAATAGAGTTCTCATTTCCCCATGGTGGGGCCTTGGGCAGTTCCCTAATATCAAGAAGCTTTAGCTTCATTACATAAGATGGAGATTGGGAATAATACTGCTCTTGAAGTGAGTTTGTGGCAATTATGTAAAACATATTTTCAAAGAACCCCATAATCTTCGTCTATTAAAATAGTGAAATGGTTGGTCCACAGAACAAACTCAACATGGGACTGCAATACATATTGCCATCTCCAGGAGGCCAGACTTCGTGGTCCAAACGCACGGAACTCACAGACAGCGGCTCGGAGGGGACAAACATGAGCCAAACTTAGACCCTCCCACACGGGAGCTGCAGTGACTGCGTACTTTCATCTTCAGCAGGTCTCAAGCCATAAGTGACAAACACAGACGTGGGAAGGAAAGAAGCCAGATGAACTCTCTGCAAAGAGGTTTGATGGAGTTGCCCCTGTGAAGACTCCTTATGAACAGACTTGGAGGGTACAGGCTCTGGGGCACATCCGCCGAATATACAGAATAATGATAAAGCAGCAAGCGTAGACCATTAACTCTTAAGAGTAATGGGTGAGGGAAGGAAGAGGGTGATGGTGAAAATCATTTAAGATTCAGTCTGGTGCAGGATTTCAAAATGGAATGCCATTTAGTATGGACATTAGCTGACAACTTCTAAGGAGGAAAATGAAATGGTTGCAGTAAGAATGGAATGTACTGCTGTTAAAATTCTTTGTTTTCTGTCTTACCTTGGAAATTGTGCAAGCTAATGTATGTCCCCAAGAGTTGACATCAAAGCCTCCTAGTTTTCATTTCTCGTACTAGAAATTTTCCTGACCAGCAGGAAGTGTTATGTGGGCAGAGGGAAGTCTGCTTTTGATCTAGGTGAAGATATTCCTCTCCAAAACATTCTCCATAATGCTGATATGACTAATTGAGAGTTTGTAATGATTTAGACATCACCACACAGAATTTTTACCTTTGCAAACAAAGCTCTTCTTCATATATTGTGCCACTTTGTAAAGAAACAAATTATTATTTACCTTCAAAATGTAATAAAATTCAGACCATTCTTTCCACTCATCTGAAGTACTAAGATATACAGAGTTTCTCTTTCAATAAACAATCTTCACTTCTGAAATTTCAAAATACAAACTGCACTGTATTCATTGAATCGTATTTTTTCTTATATTTATTTCAAACCTATCATTGTGTGCATATAATTGTTCCATGTAAAAATATTCTTAACTTTTAAGGTTAGAGCTGTTTCTTTCTTTTCCCTTAAAATGGAATAGCTATAATTTTAAAGGCTCATGAATCTATACAAAATCAGAACCATTACCGGTGCTGTCTGTTGCTATGGATACATAACGCATCTGATCCGTGGATATGACATAATTCAGTTATCTGCAGAGCAATACCATTGCAAAGACATCAGAGAAAATTTAAGCAGCACAGGTTACCAAGAAAGGATAATTTATAAAGAAAGGTGTTACAAGAAAAGGGAAACACTAGGAAACAGATTTCTGATTTTTTTATCCTATGTTTTCTAATTTATTACTTTTTAAAAATTATCTTTCTACATGTCTTCTTATTCTCTTGAGCACCTAAGTTTTCTATCTGATACTTAAAATGCACTGACTAACTGGACAGAAAAAAGGCAAAGGAGATTTTCTGAGCTTTGGAATAATGTGGAAAAATAATGTTTATCGTTTGCAGCGATAAAAACAGTTCATCATTTTGCTATTATAAATAAACATTGCCTTCAAACTGGAAATTGTAGGAGCTGTGTTTGTTTAAAGACATCTTTCTGGCACCAAACCTTTATTTGTTTCTTTACAAAGTTGCACAATATATGAAGAAGAGCTTTGTTTGCAAAGGTAAAAATTCTGTGTGGTGATTGAATGAATGACCTTCAGTGGGATAATAGAGCTATGTTGGGATTTGTAAACATGAACTCTCTGAATCTGAATGTGCAAATGAAAATTGAATATAGGCCAATGAGCAGGTATTATCAGTGCAAACAAGGGCAGTTAAGATGCATTTGTGACTAGATGGTTGAGACATCGGTGGTATATAGATAAATATATGCATCGCATTCAGCTATTAATTGCATAATTAATTAATTGCACTGGGTGTGGTCTTCACATGAAATGTTGTAGCCAAAGCACGTGTCTACCTGCTGGATCATAGGAATCTGTTGAAGTAAATAGTGATTCTTTGTAGGAATATTGTATTTCTTCTCATTTCTTGCTTTAATCAAAAGTTAAAATTTCAGGAAACAGAGATATGGTCAAGGCTGTTGAAATAATGAAGAGAACACACAAGTGCCAAGGAGATATTAAAGAAGACAGCAAGCAGACCAGAGGACATAAAGAACTAGGTGATGGTGAAGGGGGAGAACAGTGAACAAAGAGAACGATTGGAAATAAAAGGCGAAACACTTTGAGCTTGACCAGACAGAGGGAATCAAATGATAGTCAAAGGGAAAGAAGCTGGTGTTGGGAATGTGAGTCTTACCTGTGAGCTCTTGATGTGTTTGACCCATCTCTTCACACTGACCCGGCCAGCCCCTGCCTCCAGCAGCTACCGACATGCCTCTTGCACTGAAGAGGACAGATTTCTCTGTGTTCAGCCTTTTCAATTGCCATTAACAAGTCATATGTGGACAAAGGACACAACCTGGTTTACTACTTGGGATGTCCAGGCTCCATCTCCAGCCGACTGCTTGACTCTTCAAGGGCTTTATTTGAAGATAAGAAAGTTGTGCTGACAATGAAACATGTTACTGCAAAGGAAAAGGAGAGATATTGGCCAACATTTCCACCCAGCCCTGCCTCCAGGGACTTTACAGCTTGCAGCACCATCAGTCTACATGATCAAAGACCCCTGTACCCTTTCACTTAGTTCTTCCAGGTCTTGTAGAGGAGGCTCTGGCAGGGCTGGTATTCCAGCAAGGCAGCTTCTGGCATCAGGCTGTTCAGAGTCTGATATCAATCACTCTTGTCACTTAGTAGCTGTGTGACCTGCAGAAAATTAGCTGACCTCTCTGGACCCTCAGTTTCTTCATCTGTATAATGGTACCCCGCTGGCTTGGTGTGATGATGAAATGGTTTAATATGTGTAAAGCAGACAAAACAGGAATGAGGGTTGTTTCAATATTAGCTATTATTATTAGTTCCTCCTCAGTCATGCCTGACCCAGATCTTGGAGGGCTGAGATCTCCCTAGAATATCAGACATTGAGGGTCTCAGGAGGGTGAAATGGAGCATGTGTAATTCCCCAGAACACATGCTGTATTCTAACAGTAAGTTGGCTTGTAGGGCTGGGTAAGGCTGAAGCTGAAGTCTTTCCTATGAGGAAAAAAGTTCATCTTCCTTTGATCATATGATGTCCTCTAGCTCTGTCTTTCACCTCTGCAGCTACTAATAACTAACCAAGTTTTCTATTACTTGCTCCCTCTTGCCTAATACACCTCAACCCACTGCCATCTGACTTTTGCCACAAGTAAGCTACTAAAACCAACCACTGGTGCCATACATGTCTCAGCAACATTTCCTGCTCCCAACGAGCTCGTGTCCATTGTCCTGACCTTCTATTGCCACAGTAGTTACTTCTCTATGCAGACAGATAAGTGTCTATGTAGCACCATTAATAACACAATATATCAGCATCGTGCTTTAGCTAAATAATCTACAGACATTAGTAATATTTCATATGTTCTCTAAAAACTACCCTTTCAAATACTTAGGAGGCCAGACTGATCAATTATCACCCCCTAAGCTGTCACTCCTGGGGCCCTTTGCAGCTCAGGACAATGCATGGTGGTGATGTGATGCCTCCTGGACTCTCCTTTGAATGCATAATTTCCAAGCTCTTTCCTTCTCCCTGTATTAGCTAGCGTTCTCTAGAGAAACAGAATCAGCAGGAAATATCCGTAGATATAAAATTTATAAAAGTGTCTCACGTAACCGTGGAACATAGAGAACACAGGGACCATAGAGTCCAAAATCCATAGCGCAGGCTGTGAAACTGACAACTCTGATGGAGGGTCTGGGTGAACTCCATAGGAGAGGCTCGCCGGCCAAAGCAGGAAGAGAGACTGTCTCTTCTGAATTCTACTTAAAAGCCTTCCAGTGTTTAGATTAAGCATCACTCATTGCAGAAGATGCTTCCCTTGACTGATTACAAATGGAATCAGCTGTGGATACAGCTGAGGAAATCATGATTTAATTCTATAAAATGTCCTCATAGTAGCAGGCCAGCACTTGCCCAACCAGACAAATGGGCACCATCACCTGGCCAAGTTGACACATGAACCTGACCATGACAGTCCACCCTTTCATTTACATTTTGCATCTGCAGGGAATGGCACAGTCAGTTGCTGATTTCAAAGGGTGCCATCATCAAATAAATACCACACTCTTCTCAGAACTGTGTTTCCTTCTCCTTTGAGTAGCTGGTTGTAGTAGAATAACATTACGTAAATGCAGACATTTCATCAATACAGCAATACTGTTGTTTCTGGGGAATGGCACTGGATGGCAGGAAACAGTGCAGAAAGGAAGTTTACTTTTTGCTGCAGGCCCTTCTACCTTTGGATCTTTGCCAACTGTATGTAGAGCTTATTGAACTAAGTAATCTTTTTTTAATGAACAGACATTATTTATTTATCACATAAATTTAACCACAGGATTCTGAAACCTGTAAGTTTTTAAAAAACAAAGTATGATCAAGACTGAGGGTTTTCAGTAGGATTTCCTTTATTCCAAATATATTTTTCCAGTAGACATACACTGTGTAATAAATGGAGCCACTCGGGGGATTTAAGACATGAATTTCAGAAATAAAGATGGCCATTCATGTTCTCCTCCAATGTCATGTCAGAGAAAATGTTACAGATTGTTTTTGCAATGACCTCCCCTGAATCACATTTCCAACCCCTTTGCCAATCCTCCTGTAAAGACATGGGGTGTGATTCCACATCCTTGAATCAGAAAATCTTGTGTCTTGTTTTTTTTTTTTTAACATGGGCAGGCACCAGGAATCGAACCCAGGTCCTCTGGCATGGCAGGCAAGCTTTCTTGCCGCTGAGCCACCGTGGCCCGCCCTTGTGTCTTGTTTTAACCTGCAGAATGTGGGATCATGGGAATGAAGGGGCCAGAGAGAAGGCCTCAAGAGACCTTCTTGCAGATTCTGTTCTCACCACCCTGGGAGAAGAACTCTGAGACCACCAGGCAGAGAAGAAGCCAAGTCTAGCTTCCTGGAGAATAAGACCAGAGAGACTAAAAATGGAGGCACCCAGGCCAACAGCCAGCACCAACTCCAGGTGAATGGGTGAGACTGGGCCTTCCTGCTTTACAGCTCCTCCATTTCATACCCCTTGGCTTTCTCTTAGTGTGGAATGGGGTTTTTCTTTTTGGCATTTTGCCCCTGTATTTGTATTTTTAAAGTACTTAAACACACTTAACAAATTAATAAGAATGGTATATTAAATATTAGTACTGCCTTTTAAATTTCTTTCTACTTTAGTAGTCTAGACTTTATTCCAGTGATTCAAGATTTTTTTTTAGACCTTTTTGTTGATTGCCTTTCTTCATGACTGGCCACCTTAGGCAGACATCTGAGGACAACAAAATACTTAGCATGCTTCAGCACTTGTTCAGTTTTCTCCTTTCTTCCTTGCTTTGCATGTTCTCTTTAAACCAAAAGGCCCTGTTTAAACCTGGCTCTGGTCCGGAGACTCTTGCTGGCTGGATGCCCCTGGCTCCATGCCAAGTGATGCAAAAGCTACAAATGATGCAGCCTTTGGTCCAGGGTGGTGTGTGTGTGTGTGTGTGTGTGTGTGTGTGTGTGTGTGTTCCTGCTTTACAGCATGGGCTGTAAAGAGTTAAAATTCTCCAATCAGATGCTTCAAAAATGCTCTCCTATGGGCTAACACTCAAAGTATAGCTGCTGCTATGTCTTGCTCCCCCAACCCCATAGCCTCTTGATTTGGGGGGAGCATAGAAAACCAAGATTGGGATTCAGGCAGCACTAAGTCAAAGAAAAGACACCAAGACTCTATCTACCTCTCTGACTTGACTTTCCTCTCCCCCTTTCCTCTTCTTTGCATCAGAGGAAGAGGAAAGCACCAGGTGAAATGGGTTAATGGCCATCCCTGTCCATCTTTTTGTTGGTCCCACACTCTTCCATTTCTTTCCATGTTTGACCAGCACGTGGACACAGGAATGACTCAGCTCCTGCCTGTGCACCTTTGACGAAGACAGAAAAATCTGAGACCTTTAGCCAGGGCTAGATAAATGTTTGAATAGTTCAGCCCAGAGCATGCTCACCTTTAGAACTGCTTAGCATTTAAGGGAAGTCACCTGGTCACAACAAACCACCAATAATGGCCCATTTGGGAGATGAGAACTTCCTCACATCAAATTATCCCACCGAACCTTCAGATCACATTAATATATTTAGAAGACGTTAGTCATAGTTTGGCTTCTCTACTCCATTTCCCTTTTTACAACAAATTATTTTCTCAACCTTCCACCTCCCTTAAATAAGCATACTTTTTTCTAAACAAAGACTTTTTTCCCATCATTCCAAACATTAAACCTATATTTAAAGAAAACACCTCAGGCCCTGAAGAAGGCATTTTAAAAATGGATCAAGTATTAGCGACATCATTGGAATAAGTGTGGGATCCACAGTCGACTACTTGGGAAGGTAATTTTCATTTGGACAAAGGGATCTGGTAAGATTTTTGGTTTTTAGAGAAAAAAAGTAAACATACTTCACATACAAAAACAGGATATTTCTTTACACTCACACTTTGCATTATTTGCCCTTTCTAAGATGTATCTAACATAATTTTACTCTCAAAGCCTAATATTTTGGTCTCCTGGTTTTATTTCTCCTTTCTTCCTGATCTGTGACACCTTGTAACTAATATCAACTCCAGAAGACATCCTATTTTCCCCACATCCTAAATTATTAATAAATATGTCAAGGGAAGAAAACTAGCATCGACCCTTTTAGCAGCTTGACTGTTGCTTCATTCAATACAAACGCGTATTATTGACCTTCAAGTTGATTTCCAGCAGGGTGCACCAATTTGGAAGAAGCTAATTTGCTCCTTTCTACAGGGAAGCAGAATGGATGGTGCAGTGGCCAGCACAAGTGAGGGGGAGGCTAGGGGCAGGATTTCTGGTTCCAACAATGCCACTGAGGCCCATCGTACCTCTCCTTCTTTTGCTCTTCTCATCTATACAAGGCAAGGAAGGGCTGGGATTGTTATTTTCAAGGTCTCAGAGCTTTGATTCTCTCCTTAGTTTCACCATTAAACCTTCTCTGGGTTATTTTTAAAGGAGATAAAGAGAAGAGACTGAGTATTGAAAAGTTCCTTTTTGATTCAGGTATGAGAACCAATAAACAGGACAAATAGAATTTCCTGGGTGTCTCCGCTGAGCTCTTTGATTATAAATCCCGTTTATGATGAGAGTTATTATTCCCCTTGTAGCTGATGAGACAAACCAGGCTTAACAAGGTGAGTGACTTGCATAAAAGCACTTGCTCCTAAAAAAACAAAACAAAACAAAAAGCACTTGCTCCTTCCTTGGCTGTGATTCATGGACCACTTGCCTCCAGCAGCTACACTAAGAAGCAGCTTAGAAGGGTTTTAGAACAAATGCCACCCCCCAAATCTCCAACTCCCTCAAAGTCACCCACCAAGAACACAATTATTAGCCACCCCAAACTAGGTGTGTGCTCTGCAAACAGCTCCTAAACAGTCCCCTACCTTAACTTCCATCAGATTGACGCTCCAAAACTTCTTCATGTAGAAATCCTGGAGTCTCTACAACTTCGACCAGATCATTTTAGTTCTCCCTTCCAAAAAAAA
>PVIY010040642.1:0-22213 GCA_004026745.1 Myrmecophaga tridactyla | reverse complement strand
CCATTACTATATCCTGTCCAGGATCATATATTGTATTTTATTTCCATTGTCTTTACTTTCCCTTTTTAAAATTGTGAGAACACATACAACATAAACTTTTTCATCTCAGCCACTCCCAAGCAGATACCATTTGAGATTAATCACATTTCCAATGTTGTATTATGCTTACCACTACCCTTTCCTAGGAATTTCCTATCACCTCAGGCAGAAACCCTATACCATTTATGCATTAACTTCCTATTTTAGTCTGCTAAAGTGCCGGAATGCAACACACTAGAGATGGATTGACTTTTAGTAAGGGGATTTATTTAGTTAAAAATGTCTAGTTCCTCCCAGGAAAGGTAGCTAGATTTCATATGCGTTTCTCTTCACATGAAAGGTACATGGTGATGTCTGCTGGTCTTCTTTTCTGGTTTCTGGGTTCCAATGTCTTTCCCTGGGGCATGTCCTTTCTGCATCTCTAAATGTCTGGGTCTGAGCTCTGCTGAGCTCCTCTCCTCTGACTTCTCCTTTTAAGCCTCATACATTGCAGAAGGCACTCCCCTTAGGTGACCACAGATGTAATCAGCCACAGATGAAATTCACATGCTGATGATTTAAGTCCACAGCACAGAACAATTAGGCACCATCACCTGGCCAAGTGGACACCCTTTGTCAACTTGGCAACTATACACATCACCTTAAAACATACGTATTCTCTAAATAGAAAACAATAACTGACATTTTTTCACTTAACAATGATCAGCTGCTGTGCATACAATGCACTAAATCTTACCATATACAAAATATATTCATTTCATCAAAATATCACAAAGGCCTTCAATAATTTCAGTAAGAGTAAAAATACAATACCAACTCAAAAATAGTACAAAATCGCATCAGTCAGTTACAGGCATGATCTGTTGTAAGGCAAAATCTCCTCTGGCTGTGGACCTATGAACTTAGAGCAAGTTATCTGCTTCCAATATACAAAGAAGGAACAGTCATAGGATAAATCATCCCATTGCCATAGGGAAAAATGGGAAAGAAAACAGGGGTCACCTAACAAACATTTCTGAAAACCTACAGGGTAAACTTCGCGAGATTTCAAAGATTGAGAGTCATTCATCCTTGGGGCTTTAGAAAGCAGCACTCTTACCCTTTCCAAGGCCCTATGCAGTGGCCCTGTTCTCTCCAACACAGGAATGAGGGTTGCTTCATTGGTGAACATTGGGGAGACCATGTTTTCTTGACACCACCCTCCTCAAGCTTCTAGTTGGCATTGGATTCTCTGCCATTTCCAGGGTACATGCTCAATTCTTGCAGAACAAAGGAGTGGCAGCAAGCCACCCCAATCCCCAGGAAATGTCACACACCCTCTCTGAGGCCTGGGCACCAGAACTCTTCCTGAACATTGAGACAGAAAGCCCACCCTCTGCTTCTGGGACAAAGTCATCCCTGCCACATTTACAGTGGACCCACTCTCTGGACCCAAGTTTTCTTAGCTCCATGGTTTGGTCTCTGAGGTTATTCTTCCTTCTATCTGTCCATTTTCTGTCCCTTTTTATCCAGACTGGCAGTGGTTCCATTTATACAAGTCTTGCAAAAAATGTGTTGATTTTGGCATGTAGCATACAGGGATTGAAGCCATAAGATAATAGTTCCTTCCACAAATCTTTTCTGGATAACTCCATCTCCAATCCTCACTTGTCCTGTAATGACTGACTGGTTCCATGTTTGATTAAATCCTCATGTGGGGCACTATACTCTGGGGACTTCCTTTCTGGAAGCCCAGAATTTATAGACCAGCAGTTTCTGGTTTCTTTGTACCTTAAATTTCAGTCCTCACCCTATCCCTTTCTTGTCACATTTTATTATAAGTTGCAAGGAGAGACAAGGCTGCATCCTCCATACTCAGTTTGGAAGTCTCCCCACCTAAGCATTCCAAATCATCAAGTTCAAATTATTCCTTCCATTCAGCACCAGGACTGAATTTTGTCAAACATTCTGCCACTTCAAAACAAGGTTCACCCTCCTTCCAATCTGTAATGGAAGCATCTTGAGTCCATATTTCTACCAACAGTTCTCTTCAAAGCAGTCTAGGCTTTCTCTATCAAACTCCTCATGATTCTTCCAGAATCCTCCCTTTATCCATCAAAAAAAAAAAAGCTGTTACAACATGTTTGGTATTTGTAAATGCAGCAGCACCCTACTCCTCTAGTACCAAAGTCTGTTTTCATTTACTAAGGTTCCTGGAATGGAAAACACCAGAGATGGATAAGCTTATAATAAGGGGATTTATTTAGCTACAAATTTATAGTTATTCAGAGGAAAGGCAGCTAGCTTTGTATCCAACTTATTTCACTAAACATGATGTCTTCAAATATCACCCATGTTGTAGCAGGTTTCAGAATGCCATTCCTTTTTAAAGCTGAGTAAAATTCCATTGTAAATATGCATCATATTATATTTATCCAGTCATCTGTTGATGGACATGTGGGTTGTTTCCAGCTTTTGGCTATTGTGAATAATGCTACTTTGAACAGTGTTGTACAAAAACCTTCCTGAATCCCTGCTTTCAATTCTTTTGGGTATATTTCTAGAAGCAGGATTTCTAGGTCATATGGTCAGGCTATATTGTAAAATGGCCAAGCTATTTTTCTCAGGGGCTGCACCATTTTACATTTGCTCCAAAAGTGTAAGAGAATTCCTATTACTTTGCATCTCTGTCAGCATTTATTTTGTTTTACTTTTTTTTTTTAATAAGAACCATTCTTGTGGGCGTGAGGTGATATTTCATTGTGGTTTAGATTTGCATTTCCCTAATTGCTAATGATTTTGAGCATCTTTTCATGTGTTTATTCAGTATATGTTTTTCTTCTTCAGAGAAATGACTACTGAAATCCTGTTGTCCATTTTTCAATTGAGTTGTTTGTCATTTTGTTGTTGAGTTATAGGATTTTTTTATGTATTCTAGATATTAAGCCTTTATCAGATATATGGTGTCCAAATATTTTCTCCTATTCTGTTGATTGCTTTTCCAGTTTCTTGATAATCCCCCTCAGATGTTTGAAGACATTTCTCCAGTGCCTTACAGCTCTAAATATTTTTTTGAGGAAAAAAAGAAATCCCGATCGATGATAAAACAAACATTAAAATTTCTGTTTAAGTTTCACATTTTTGGTTTTTAAAAGTTTAACATTTACTTGTTTAGACATTTAACTTTTTAAAAATTTAACATTTACTTGTTTTTCTCTTTGTTCCCAGTGTTCTGAAATTGTACCAGCATTGTGACCTGTTTTGAGTTTGTTTTCATCCATGATATTGGCATTCAGTGGAGACTTTGCATCTAGAAATCAATGTCCACAATTTTCTGATTTTTAATAAATGACTTCTTGAATGACTCACTCCCCCCCACCCTGTTCTCTGCTTTTGTAAATTTTATTATTTAATAATAGGCTCTCCAGGGAGTTTTCCTCTCCCTTTATGTTCTATTACCTCTGAGGTGTTTACCCCATTGCTTGTTTGTTTTGTTTTGGTTTGTAAGTTAGATGCTTTTCTCAAAGGTTTACTACCATTTTCTGTGTCCATGTATTTAGGATTTGGAGTTTAAAGATGCACTGGAAGTTCTGTGTGTGTGTGTGTGTGTGTGTGTGAGCTTGTTGATTATGGTCCTTACTGTGGAGCTAGCTGACATGCTGTTTCTTCTGGGAATCCTAGATGTCAGCCTTTTTAAGTCATTTCTCTTGAATTCTTCAGAATCCCCAATAAAAGACTCTTCCAATATCCTCCCTGGGATGGGAGAGGATATGCATTGCTACCAGAGTTCTAGGGGTAGCCTGATCATAAGCCCCCATTTGCCAGGGAGATGTCTACATGTTTACACTATGTCCCCCCAAAAATATTAATGGCATTTCCTTTTATTCTCAAAATTGCCACAGTTTAGGCAGCAAATTAAATGGTCATAAAATCTGGGAACCAAGTAGAAGAAGGAAGTTGGGAAATTTCAATGTTCGCTGTGTCATCTTTAACCTAATCCTTCTGTTTTCAGTTTGTTTCTCTACCTTCAACTGTATTGATGTATCCCTTGTGCACAGATTTTGTGTTTGTGATGCCTAGTAATAAATGTCCAGTCTTCTGCCTGAGAAGGGAAAGTGTGGTTGCCAGCTTGTGACAAGTTCAGGAGGATGTAATAGCTTTCTATACAGACTTTCAATCAGCTTTCCTGGTTTTAGGCCCAGCATTAAAATTTTGAAGTACCTGGGCTATAGGGAGTTCTGTGGTATAAATCAGTTTGTTTATCAGCTTTCCCTGCTACCAGCTTAGGTTTCAGCTTTTCTCATTCTTCTTACTTATTCCTTGCCCATCTACAGCCTAGCTTCTCAAATTTTATTTTTATCTCCCATTCATGTTTTATATAGTCATTTTTTATATTCTTCTTACATTGTATTTGTGAAGCATAGTATTACTACCTGTGCCTCACCCAGCAATTTAACGGGAAATCATGCAATTTCTGTCACTCTTTCTCAATGCTTGTCCCTTGTCTTCATGAGTGGAAGGAGACAAGCATCACTCCATCTCTTTATCTTTAGTTCTGCAAAGACCATTTTCAATTCTCCTCTTAGTTTTTCTCCTTGATATCAAATGATCCAGCTCTGCTAAACTTCATTCACAAATCCCATTTTCCAAACCATTAACTTTCTTTGAGACTCTCATGAACTTTTCTGCATTCTCCTTACATTCTAGAGGAGAGTCTAGAAATAGGCAAGACATTTTTTTTTATTTGTACTTATGAGGAACAATGCAACCTAAGAAAGGTAAAAAGAAGCAGTTAATGGTAGATGAAGGACCATTATGTGAAAGGCATCATATCATCTTTGAAAAAAGGTCCAGTCTCCCTGAATTAGACACAGCTAATTCCCAGAGGGTTTAAGAAGTTATTTTGTGCAAAGTTACGTAACTGTGGCTAGCTGAACTGGAATTTGTATCTAGGTATATTAGATAGCAGACTCTAATCTTTTCACTTTACTATAGAATTATCTAGATTTGAAACCTTATATTTATAGAATACAGAAATGAGACTTATAGAGACCTGAAGGCATATTATTGAATAGTACCTAACCATTTATAAAGCATTTGTATTCTTTAACTTATTTGAGAAATCTCATGAGGCAGTGAAAGAATTGTTATTTTTGTATGAATAAAAATGACACTCAGAGATAGATAAGAGAATAGGAAAAAGATACACACTCTGTAAGTTATAGAGACCAATTTGTAACCCACGTTGTCAGACTGACAGCCCTGAGAATGTTCTGCTAACCCCACAGTAGGCTATTCCTCATAAATCAGATATGATCATGACTAGGATGGCAAACAATAGAATGATTTATCTTCAATTTTCTAAATTGAAATTGGGTATAAATGGTTAAGCAATGCTTTCCTTCTCTATATCCCAGATTGTTAGACTTAGTATACAGAGCTTCAGGGAAAGAAAAATCAATCCAATTATTCCTTGAGGTCAAGGTTCCAGATAGAATCATTTAGCACAAGATACCTAGAGACAAGAATAAATTAATCTGGTCATGTACATATTTCAAACATCTATAGGGAATGTAAACACTGTGAGAATAATGGAAATGCTAAATAGGTAAGCAACACATCTCTCCCAGGTGATTTTTATAGGAAAAAGAATGTACAGTTTTAGAGGAGAGGTTATGAAATGTTCTTTATATGGGAAAAATGAGATGAATTCATGACAACAAAGAGTCTCTGTGTTATCGGTGCTTGGGAAGTTAGAACTTCACAGACTTTGAGATTAATTTTAAATAAACTCTCACTAAGCAGCCGTCTGCCATGGATCAATCTTGTACTCGATGTATGATAGGAAGGGATAGGGACACTATAACCTACTCCCACTGAGGCTTCCTGGAAAGCTAACTACTTTGGAATTCACTTTCCCCCTGTAAAAAGCCAGCTTGCAATATCTGGGTCTGTATTACTCATTTATTCCTCCAGCAAAAGCAAGGATATGGTGGTTTGAAGCTGTGTGTACACCAGAAAAGCCTATTTTCCATTCCTGTGGCTGTAAATCCATCGTAAGTAGGACCTTTTGATGAGGCTGCTTCAGTGAAGGTGAGATGCCTCCCCCCTCAGTCAGGATGAGTCTTAATCCTACTACTGGAGTCCTTCATGAATAGAATGAATACAGAGAGAGAGAGAAAGCCTGGAAGCAAGAAGCTGAAATCAGTGAACTTTGAAAGGCCAGCAGACTCCACCATGTGCCTTGCCATGTGACAGAGGAATCAAGGATAGCTGGCAGCCAATCTTTGAGAAGAAAGCACCACCTTGATAATGCCTTGATTTGGATATTTCCTAGTCTTGAAACAATGAGCAAATAAATCCTCATTCTTTAGTCTAAATCATTTTATGGTATTTTCTTAAGCAGACTAGGAAATGTAAACAGAGAGTATGCTGATTTCTAGATCTTACCAGTCCTAGCACAACTTATTTCTGTGACCCAAGACAGATCTAGTCTAACATCAGGGAATTCTAATTTATAATCAAATATACAACACAGTCCATTAATTTGACAGGCAAACTCTATAGCTTTTCCTTACTTACAACTAACCTGACTTATTTTAGCTCAATGAAGCTAGTTGATGTATCTCATGTAAATAACTTATTTATTATTAATAATTTATTAACTTATTATTAGTTATTATGTAAATAACTGCTAAACTCACTCTGTCTGTAAGACATTCCTTATATGCAGGACATGTACTCTTGCCCTCGTGGTTATTTATTTTAGTAGGTTATATATCACAAATGACTATAATTTTAAAAAGAACAGAATAAACAAAATCAAAAGCTTAATACAAGTTGTATCAGGATGTACTCTCTTGCGACTTTTCAGAAGTCAATAAATAATATAGATGTTAAGACATTTTAAACGTGTATCAAGACACGGTTTATTTACCACTTGCCCCCGACTGTCAAGAACAGAAGTTGGGGTGACAAGGAACTGATTGCCAAGTTCTTGAGGACTTCTTGAAGACTTATATATCATAGTGTCACCTTCTCTTGCAGATATATTTAGCCTTTCCCAGACCTGCTCCATAAATAAAATAGTAACTATAGCCCATAATATTTTTGGAAAATATATAAATTATTCAAGTGCTTAATTATCCCAAAAACTATTGCCTAGAGAGAAGGGACCCCTATATTCATTTAAAGCCACCATCAAAACACAGATATTCTATTTCACCATTATGTGTTGAAAGCTGTGTCTGTGGTTTGTTTCTGAGTATTGACTTCTATTTTGTTTGGGTCCTCATTCAGCCTTTCCTTACTAATCCAGAAGTTTTGTTTCAGTGCTATATAGTCTTACCTTTCCCATATGACTTTCCTTTACTTTTCTAAACAATACACAGTTTTAACTACACAAACTCGGCACTGTCAAAATCACTTAAAGATAGAAGTAAAGAGAGGAAACCTCTATTGTGAAGAGGTTTTTGTGGCAGATATTGACTAGCTTGTTTCGTATGGGAAGATCAGTAAAGTTTCATAGAAAAAGTGGAAGTTAAGATGGTTATAGGGAGATGGTTCTCTGATATTTCTGTGTGTGTTGGTTGTTTGCGCTGACTTCCCACAGGATAGTGTTTTATACCTCAACAGCAACACAAGAAGGAGCCTTGAATACATCATGTGGTTCACTGTTTTATTGTTTGTTTTTCTTTCCTTCAGTTATAGGAACATAAATGCAACATAAACTGTGCCATCTTAACCCCTACCAAGCATAACATTCAATGGGATAAATTGCATTCACAATATTGCAGTATCCTCACCTCCTTCCATTACTAAAACTTTCACATCCCCCAAACACAAACCCTACTCCACACCGTGCACTAACTCCCCATTTCTTCTGACCCCACCCCCATCCATGGCACCTTTACTCTAATTTCTGTCTCTTGTGGGCTTGTATATTCTCCAGGACTCACTTTGGAGTTACCAGGGTGCTTACATTTAGCATTTTAAGTCTATAACAATCTTCTTTGCTCTGATATCAACTCAACTTCAATAATATGCACAGACTGTGTCCCTATGTCCCTCCCCCCACCCCGATACAGTGCTTGTCACAAATTACCTGTTTGTATATTACGAGTCCCAAACCACAGATTCACCATTATATTTTACTCATTTGTCTTTTAGATCCTGTAGGACATAAAAAGTGAAATTACAAACCAAATATACAATAGGACTGGCATTTTTATTTACCCATATCATCACCCTCACTTCAGTCTTTTGTCTGTTGCCTTTTCCTTTCAACCTGTAAAATTCTCTTTAGCATCTCTTATAGGGCCAGCCTACTGATGAACAAATCTCTCAACTTTTGTTTTCCTGGGAATGTCTTATTTTCTTTCTCATTCTTAAGAGAACTTTTTGCTAAATATAGAATTAAAAAAAATTTATTAGAGAAACTGTGAGTTTACAGAAAAATTGTGCATAAAATACAGGATTCCTATATACCACCCTATTTTAACACTTTGCATCAGTGTGGGACATTTGTTACAATTGGTGAAAGCACATTTTTATAATTGTACTATTAACTATAGCACATGATTTAACTTAGGGTTCACTGTTTGTATAGTGGTTTCATGGATTTTTAAAAAAATTTACCTATAACCATATATACAATATAACATTTCCCCTTTTAACCATATTCAGAGATGTATTTCAGTGTTAATTACATTCACAATGTTGTGCTGCCATCACCACCATCCATTACCAAAACATTTCCAGCATTCAACATAGGAGCTCTGTACATTTTTTAAAAAAGAAAATAAAAATAAAAGTAAAAGAACACCAAAAACATCCCATCCCCCATCCTCCTCTATTGTGTATTTCATTTTTGTCTTTTTTTCTTACTCATCTGTCCTTAAGCTGGATAAAGGGAGTATAAGTCACAAGATTTCCACAATCACATAGACAGACCTTAAAAACTCTAGAGCTATTCAATTGTCTTCAAGAATCAAGGCTATTGGGTTACAGTTCAACGGTTTCAGGCATTTCCCTCTAGCTACTTCAGTACACCAAAAACTGAAAAGTGATATCTATATACTGCATAAGAATAACCTCCAGAATGAACTCTTGACTCTATTTGAAATCTCTCAGCCACTGAAACTTTGTTTTGTTTCATTTCTCTTCCCCATTTTGGCCAAGAAGGCTTTCTCACTCCCACCTTGATAGGGCCGGACTCATCCCTGGGAGTCATACACCATGTAGGGGTTAGGGCAGTGAATTCACCTGTCAAGTTGGCCACATTTGAGCAACAAAAGAGGTTCTCTGGGGGTGACTCTTAGGCATAATCATAAGCAGACTTAGCTTTTCCTTTGCAAGAATAAGTTTCATAAGGGCCAGCCCCAGGATTAAGGGCCTGCCCATCAATTTAGCAGTCCCCAAACTTGTGAGAATATAAGGTCTTCCCCAGGTGGGGGAGTTTAATATTTCCATATTTTCCCCCAGTCCCTCAAGGGGACTTTGTAACTGCTTTTTAATCTTCTGCCCAGATTACTCTGGGATAAATCAGGCCATCACACCAACCTGTACAGACTAACAAGATCTCACTCCCTATTCAAGGTTCCATGTAATCATGGCGTTCAAATAAACTGAGCATACAAGTTTAATTATATAGTATGCTACCAAAAATATAAATTTTGAACCAAATAAACATCTCTTCCTTTGGTCTCACAGAGAAAATGCAGTTTTAAAGCACAGTCAATATCATCTTTTACCCTTTAGTCTGCTTTACCTTAGTCCCACCCAGATCAGCTTCATTCATATCTTTAATTGAAGTCTGTTCCCTTTTTTTTTGGTGTTTGTAACAGTTGCTGTATGGGGTAATGCTGACTTTTATAGCTGCAGAACTCTAGCTGTAAGTCTCAGGTATCACACAAATATCTGAAGTTCAAGGAAACGACCAGGTTATGCACAAAGAGATCAACTTTTCAGAATTTAGTAATCACAGTTACACCTCCAGAATACATATGACTTATAATCTAGGGACCTTTACAAAGGACATCATCTGAAAACCTATGCCCTTGAATTCAATTCTCAGAATTTGTACATTGTAGTTAGTCCATATTGGTGAGGCATTATAATATTTGTCTTTTCATTTCTGGCTTATTTTACTCAACATAGTGTCCTCAAGGCTCATTCAGTTCATTTCAAACCTCAGACCTTCATTCCTTCTTGCAGCTACTCAATCATCCATGTATGTATACTCCACAGTTCCCTCTCCCATTCCTCAGTTGATGTACTATCACCTCCATCCATTGCGAATCACGAGCACTGCCACCATGAACACCAGTGTAGGATTCTTGATTGGCAGTTTTGCTTTCAGCACTTTAAATGTGTTATTTCACTGCCTTCTTAGCTTCATGATTTCTAAGGAGAAACTGGCACTTAATCTTATTAAGGCTCCCTTTTAGGTAATATGTTGCTTCTCTCTTGTGGCTTTCAGAATTCTCTTTTTATCTTCGGCTTTGATGTTTTGATTATAACATGGCACAGTGTGGGTCTATTTTGGTTTATTCTGTTTGCAATTTGTAGAACACTTTGTGTGTGTGTGTGTGTGTGTGTAATTCCTCTTTATCATTCTTTCGTACATTCTCTCTGATTCTTCTTTTTCTTCTTCTGGGATCCCCACAATAAATATATTGTATGCTTGATTGTACTCCACAGGTTTCCTCAGGGTCTGTTCACTTTTCTTCATTCTTCTTTCTACTTCTCAGATTAAATGATTCCAATCTTCTTATTTTCCAAGTTCTCTAATTCTTTCATCTGTCAACTCCACTCTGTTGCTGAACCCCTCTAGGCAATTTTTTAATTACTGTTATTGTGGTCTTCAGCTCTGTTTGGTTCCTTTTCATTATTTCCATCTCTCTAGTGATATTCTTTCTGTTCATCTTTCCTTCTCCTTGTTTTCTTTAGTTCTTTGTCCATGTTTTCCTTTAACCCTTTCAGGATTTTACTATTATTTTTTAAAGTACAAGCCTGGTATGTCCCAGGTTTGATCCTCCTACTTGATGGTTTCTAATGCTATAATCTTATTCTTCTTCTAGGCCATCACTTCCTTCTTTGCATATTTTGTAACATTTTATTAAAACCTGGACACTTAGATATTTTAATTTGTTATCACTGGAAGTTAGTCCCTGAGGCGTCTTTTCCTTAAGCTTGGATCCAGCTCAAGTTATGACTGTAAGCTTTATAAATTTTTGTTTGTTTGATTTTTGTTTTGGCATGGGCAGAAACTGGGAATCAAACCTGGGTCTTTGGCATGGCAGACAAGAACTCTGCCACTGTGCCACCATTGCCTGCCCTGGGTTTTTTTAAGGGGAAAAGGAAACACCTTCCCAGTTTTTGCATATTGGCCTGTGCGAGTGCTCTCCTTCAGAACTTTTCCATATGTATGAGTTTAGAGAATAGCTCAGGTCAAAGTAGGTGCCTCTTTGAATCCTTTTAGTATATAAGTCTTGTCTTGGCCATACGTGTTTCTGGTCTTAGGAATTCCTCCATTCGTATGAATACTAATGCTCCTTCTTCCTTAGGAAACCATTTCCTCATGGTCTCAGACATGGTACCTGTGTTCTACAACCAAGATTCCCTTGCCCCAGGCTTCCATTTGACTGCCCTCTGACAGCATTCTGTAGGAGAGCACTGTGAGCTGCCTTCTACATACAAGCAATTTTGGGGACAGGGAGTCTCTTAGGCAACCACTAGACAGATTGGGCCAGACATATATGTTTCCTTTATGAGCGTGAGTTTTTTATTCTGCTCCTTCCAAACCAGAACCAGGGATCTACACTGGGGGCTTGGGCCAGCTATGTGCCAAGCTGATGAGGAGGGGTAGAAAAGCAAGCCAGGGCGCCATGAGATCCTTACTGCTCTTAAGTAGCCTTTATTTGATTTGACACTCACCCTATTAGTGCAGTCCTTTCATTGTTTTCTGGAGCTTTCCAAAAGATGTTTCTTCTAGTTCTTGTTCCTTGTTCAAAGCTTCTATGGGGACATGGAGCCCTGAAGCACTCACTCTGCCATCTTGATGGGGTGGGAGAAGTCTTTGCATTGGTGTTTGGTTTTTGATGATTGGAGTCACTTTTAGATTGTTCTCTTTATCTATTTCTATTACTTTATTCAGCTTCTTCATGGAAATCTTAAGATGCCAATAATCCATGGGAATTCTGACTTTTAATATAACAAAGAGCATTTGTTCTGATGACCTCTAGGGATCTGTATGTATTCTTCCACACTAACTAGTTGCATGACTATTAGAAGTCATTCTTAAATATTAATTTCTTGATGTATTATATAATGTAGTTTTCTGCTCTGTAAGATTTTATGACCTATGAAGCTTACATTCTGATGCATTTTACAGGAGACTCAGTCTGTTACCAGCTTCTCTCAATATAAAGCAATACACACCAGCATGAAAGGTGATTATTTTAATTTTAGTGAAATGTTCTTCCATTGTCCAGGACCAGACAAGCTTCATTTCTATGCCTGAGCAAAGTTGCATGGTAGATGTTGATTGCCTTTATTAACACTCATTTGAATTTTATGTTTGTCTGGATTTGCTGGATCCATTTTTCTTTTTTAGATTTGTAACTCTGTGCATCTGGGGCATTGTGCAATATGGTGGGTCTGGATGCTGCTTGATGGTTGGAATGGTTGACTAAACAATGCAATTATCATTTAATCTACCCACACTGGTAGTAGAATGGAGTAGCTGATTGGTTTACTGATTCGGAGAGATACTTAGAGAGTAGAAACTATTGTGTTACTTCCCCTACAGTGGGAGCCTGTAGGGTGAGACTTGCTCATTTTCTTGGATTGATTGATTGATTACTCTGTACACAGTTCTTGGTTTTGTTACCATCCAGGGTGACTGAGCTATGCAGGAGTGTTGGCAGTGATATCACGTTCCTGTGGAAGGTGAAAATGCTTTGGATAAAGAAGCAAACATGCAGAGCCAGACTTTTAAAAATCAAGCTGCTTTCTATTAATCTACCATTTGGGATTTCTTTTTTTAAGGTATACTTTATCATGTTCTGAACTTTAGACTTTTAAATTCTTCCTCCATTTCCTGCTACAGGTAATACAAAGAGGCTGCCCATTTGGTTTTCCTAAAATCAGCCTGTAATTTGCTGTGTTTGATGTTACATAGCTACTCCAGTTGTAGAGGTGGGGAAGGAAATTAGATTGACTGCTTGAGGTGAAGTGGCTAATGTGGACTGATGGCTTGGACTGGCCTAGTCTAAGAATCAACGTGTTCCCAACCTGATCCAGACACCTACTTATTAGCACACTGGGATTTGGCAACTCTTGCATCTATGTTCAGGCTTAAGACTTGCAGAGGCAGGATAGGCAGTTTTTCACACGACTTGTTGGAATGCATTCCCTTCCACCCTACCTTGGATGTTTTTCCAGGGAGGCAGGAAGAGAGCAGAAATACCAGTGGAATAAAATGACTGCAGTTCCCCTAATGTACTCTTATAGCTTCACCTCTGACTAGAATAACAATTGTGCCTGAAATGTGACATGCTGCCTGGAGCATAAAGATAAATACAGAAAAGGATCCAAGGGGATTAAAAGGTCAATGGATTATCCATTAAGTAACCAAGTCTCAATATGCCTCAATTTGTCTGGGTCATGATTTATTGCCTGGTATGAATGGACTAAAATTTGTTGGTTTTCCCCCGTGGTCATTTTTTTTCAAATCTCCACTATACCCAAATCTTTTGATCCCTGGTCACTATTGTGTAACTCTTTATTTAACAGTGAGTATTTTTGAATTACTTTTCAGCAACAGCCAGCTCAGATGATTTTAGCCAATAAGGGTACAGGACTTTCTGAAGGTCAAAGGAAAATAATTTGGGGAAAATAATTTGCTAAACAAAGGAAGCCGATCCATCTGCATTGTGCTTCATCCATGTGGCAAGTATCCAGATAGCCTGTTCATTTGAACACTGTTAGGAGGAAGATGCCAAGCTTTGTTGAACTTTCAGGGAATGGTACAGTATTTTAATTTGCATTACCTATTTAGCTTATAATGGGTTAATTTCACCTTTGCATGAAATGCAGGAAAATAAGCCATTTCTGTGCATACTAAATGCAAAGTAGCTTCACTCCAACTGTTTTCACAGTCTGAAATGTTCCAAGACACAGATGTCATACAGGCTAGGTTTACATTTGGAGAGTGTGAGTTGTGGTGGCATCAGTTGCCTGGTACATTTTATTTGGCAGCTTTGTATGATAAAATCTTCATCAATAATCAACAGTCCACTAAAGCAAAGCCAAAGTGGTTAAAAGCAGATCTAGGAAAGGAAGCTTTGCCATTCTAAATAAAAAGTGTGCATTTCTAGGCAATGGATTATGTGGAGTTTTCAGTGCTTATTTCTATAGGAAGTCTCAGTTCCATATAGACCCAAACCTAGAACTCTTTGGCATTGTTTCTCAGGACCCCTCTGTTCTCATATTTCTGTAGGCTGTCGGTGGTCCTGGGGTAGAGATGGATAAAGCATCAGAATTATAGATTCTGTTAATTGTCCACTCCACATGATTATCATCCCCTTTCTTCATCTCAACATACACTAAGTGGTTAGTTGCACACAATTCTGTTAGGGAACATTGTGGATCCCTTGAGTAACCAACTCACATCATCTGAGCAGTTCTGGCTTTTGGATCTGTCACAAAGGATGTATTTCCTTTTTAAAGTGAATAATCAAATTTATTCAGGGTTTGCTAGTGTTCTTATATTTGCCCAGATTTTAAGTGTAATCTGAGTCACACAGTATTTCAGGACTTTGAAAATATTTCCCCCCAGCAAGTGAATATAAGGCTAACTCAGGACTTACTGATATATATAAATACATTTACACCAGTAATTTCCAACTTTGGAAAATGGGGCCTGTAAATTTATTGCAAAGGCATTCTTGATTCTGTGTAAAACCAAGCATTGTCTACCACCCGAGTAAATGTGTTTTCCATGCATTTTCATTTCTTTTTCAAATGTATATAGGTGTTGTGTCATAATGCATAAAACATTAATGTAAATTATTAATATATTCATAGTAACTTTTCTCATTATATATTTCTACAGTAAATGGACACTGATGAATACATTTTGTGTTTGTAATTAAAAGAAAATAACTTAGAAAATGTGTCTTCCTTATATAATCAGACTGAATTAACACTTAAAAATGTATCTGTTAATATAAGAGTTAAAGCTTGACAATGTGTTCATTCTTAGAAACTTTCCAGAGGAAGAGATTAGGAAAATTACCTTGTGCTGGTTTATTAATCAATATTTTCTGGGATGGTAGATCCCTGACCTGAAACTGCCCATTAACATTGTACCTTTGCCTATTGTGGGTTCTAGAGTTTTTTTTTTTTGGGGGGGGGAGGGATGGGATTCAGAGTTTTATATTTTTTTCGAATATTTGAACCAACATTAACTTTAGTCTCACAGTAATGCTGTGAGATAGTAGAATCTTAAATTCACACACTATTAAAGCAGGAAGTAATCTTAGAGATTTGGGAGCTTAACCTGTTCATTTTAGACATTTGAAAATATAGCGATTTCCAAGAGACAAGACAAGACATGATCAAATATTATATACTTATTCTGTGGTGAAGCTTGGTCAAGAAAATAGCCCTCTTTGCTCCCAGGTCAAGATTTTCAGTGTATTATCATAGGGCTCTTGTAAGATAAAATGCAGATCAGCCTCGAAGTTTCTGGGCAACATATGATAGCCCTACAGCACTGTCAGTTTGAACGTACTGGAACTCGTATAAAATTTGTTCCAAAGTTCAAGTTTAAATACTTATAGATAACTTAGGGTGACAGCCATGAGTTGGAAGAGCTTTGCTCAATGGCAGTTGTAAGTTGAGTAGGAAGGAAAATTGAAGGAAGTGAAAGTAACTAGCTAAGAGGTTTTTTTTCCCCTGGTCCTTTGTCTTCATTTTAATCATCATAACGTACTTCAGAGCCCATCCAGCATTCTGATGTTTTACTTTTTGGGGAATTTGAAAGCCAGGGGTTCAGGCAATGGAAATCCTCAACTTTGTCCCATTGGTGCCTTGAAAGATGGTCTGTAGTACAAACATTAACATCAGCCAACCTTACAAGGTTCTTTCAAGAAATGGCCATATGAATGATGTTCTGGACTGGTTCGTCAAAAGAACCTTTTGGTAAGTTTAGATCTCATTAAAAGATGTTATTTTGCTACATGATGGATTTTAGATATGGAGACTGTGGGCAAGTACAACAACTGAAGATGGTAGAAAAATATCATCTATAGTTTTGCAAACCTAAAACAAACATTATATATATATTTCTTCATATTTCTATTCAATCTTTTTTTTTCACTAAAACCCGAGTCATTCATATAATCAAAGCATGAATACAATCATTTTCCTTTTTCCTAAGCATTTATCCATGTTGCTATATGGAGGTCATAACTATCACATGATATCCTTTAAATATACTGCTTACATTCTTTTTTTTTTCTACTTAAGATAAATGTTATCTACACAGAATAATAGCACACAATTAAAATGTTTGTTCAAATGCTCAGCCTTTATCTTCATATGGTAAAACCATAAGGGTGGATTCATTTCTGTGTTATTTTGGTAATACTAAGACCAAGCAAATTAAACTCAGCTGTAGTAAGGAGGCAGGACATGATAATTAATACTCATTTTTGTCAGTCAATTCTGGTAGGTTGGCTCCAAATTAGTCCAGGCTGTTTCACAATCCTTAATTGCTCCCTACAAATGTAATCATGCACATTTGGCTATATATTATTGAAGATATTGTTTCCAAAAATACTTGTATTAGGCTGTGAGTACTAAATGACTTGGAATAATACAAAAGGAGAAATAAGTGATAAGCAAGGGGAACAGGACAGATATTTCAGTACTAATGGACATTTTTTTTTATACAAAGACAAACTAGGATGTCATAAGTCGAAAGAGAAAGAAAGAAAGATCATTTGTGGGAGAAAGGAATGTAGAATAATCATGGTCCCAGGTGGTAGGTTTAAGGAATGAGCTGTAAAGATAAACAAAGAATTATATATTGGAGATGAGGTTTAGAAGAATGCTTGTTTTGTGACATATTTCACTTGTATCTTATTTGTTGCAACTCATGAAATGAAAACATATTTCACTTGTACCCTTATTTGTTGCAACTCATGTCCATGATGGTGGAGCTGAAATACTCCCCTAAGACATTTTCAATGTGAAGATGGTGATATATCAAGCTGGCTGTTAAAGGCATAACCGATATGCTTTTGTGAAATGAGTTCTAAATAATTTTGTTTTTATTTTTTTTTATTGTTTGGGTGTTAGTTTTGGTTAAGACTAAAGTGAAGAGAAGGACTGATAAATACATTAGCAGAGACAAAACATGGCAATATTTTCCAGCTATTGACTATAAAAAAAATCACCAAAGAACTCTCTGTAATTATTTATACAGGCAGTATAGGAAATGATATAGGATATTTAAAAGAATTTGCTGAACTGTGAAAACTGACATTTGAGTCATAAAATCAGACTTTAACAAAGTTAGTACTTCTAAGCGTCTTCTGTCTCTAGGATTAATAAAATAAGAGTTATGAGTGATTGTGGGATTGAAAACAGATTGGCTTGCATTTTGAACCATGTTAAGTTTAATTTAGCAGAGATATTAATTTGAGGTGGTTTTATGTTAATAGTTATGGGGAAACATTATTGGGAGCAGAAGACTCAGCCAGACGTACTGAGTGTGTGCCCTATGGATTCACACAACAAGCTAAAGAGATGCCAAGTCATCACAAGCCCATGATTTTTGGCTCCCTGTCCCTGCATCTCAGGAAGCCTGAGCCATCACATTTCCCTAAATCAATATTTCCTAATTATTATACTAGGACTCACTTTCTATTATGTGAAGGAAAAAATTGCATTTCAAATATGTGTGACTTTTATGAAGTGTCACAAGGTAGATCTGTGTGACCTTGATCTCTCTCCTGAGATTAACTTCACCAATTTTACTTATTTTGAATGTTAGCAGGCTACCTGAACTTTTCATTTTCTTAAATCAGATAGGAGAAAATTCCATTTTCTTGATTATCTTTACTGTTGTGAAGTAACTGTTCAGATAATTGTGGAAATTATAAAAAAAAACACCTTTTATATTCCAGGCACTGTTCTAGCCACTCAGGATATTCACATTTAGTGGGGGGAGATAGCCAGTGATGAATAAATACAAAATATGTCAGGTGGTAATAAGTGTCATGAAGAAAAATGAAGCAATATAAAGGGACTAGAAGTGATGGAGCCAAGGGTACTGTTTTAAGTATTGTGTGTTTCTAAGAAAGGTTTTCATTGAATGAAATAATCTGGTGTTTAAATAGAATATAGAAAGAAAGGTTATCTATGGGAAGAGTCCTTAAATAGGCCTTAAATATTGGACTTTTCCATGGAGATTGATGGTGATGATTTGTCGAGAGTGGTTTGTGTGTTGTCAGAGGGCAAAAGCCTGTTAGGAGTTGGTTCGAGAGAATAGAGAGAAAGGACATGTGAAATAGTAGTAGAGATAGGTCCTTCCAGGCATTTGCAGCAAGAAGGAAAATGAGTGCTATCAGATATTGTTAATGAATTTGGAGCAAGAGAAGCATTTCTGTTTAAGGAATCTGTATGTAAACGGGAATAATTTATTAGAGAAGAATTGCCTAATTTAATCTAGGAACCTCTAAAGATCTACTACTCTGGACACTTATTCCTGCCAAGGGAACATGCTTTCCCCTTGCCTCTGAGTAGGTGGTCTTGCTCAGTGCGATACTGCTTGGCCCAAATGAAGTGAATCCTAGTAACCCCCTCCCCAGAACTCTCAGATATCTTTTGATACTGAACTGGCAACTAGAATCCAAAGAACTTTCTGAAAAATGGAAAAAAAAAATGTCTCCTGCATTGTTATGTTATGTCCCTCAGCCTCATAATGGACCAACTTGGAACTTCAAGTTGCTTAAATTGAAATCAAATAGACTCATAATTCTGCACAGCAGCTTTCTGCACAAGTGAGTTAAATTAACTACAACTCAGCCAAGGAGAGCACATGCTACAGAACTTTGCCACCCACATGTCTTTGGGTTTTGATTTACTAGGAAATGGTTTGCTGTTGACTGAAATGCAAACAAAATATCCCCTTCTAACAAGTGAGCACAATGATGGTACTTTTCCCTCTTTCTCATATTTGTACTCTCTCTTTTACAAACTTTAGTACCACTTCTGAGACAATTAAGATAATTTGGCCATTTAAGTATTAAACAGCCACAGCGGTCTTAAACCACTTACTTTTTTAGCACTAAAGTGCAGTAAAAGGCCATTATTGCTTATTGGAATTTTAATGTCTTTTTATATAAAGAGCATTGAGTTGACTTTGTGTTTGTTCTTAGGTAGGCATTGAAAAGCAGGAACAAAGGAATAAAGTTTGTTAAAATTCACCCGAAATGACTCTAATTTTGGAACCACCTTGCCGGTGTCTTTTGAAAACCCTATTTTGACTTGGACTGAGAGGCTTGTGAACAGCTTGGGAGGAATTTTCAGGAAGGAGCAGGATAGGGCAGCCAAGGCAAAGAAGGGTCAAGAACTTTCAAATTATGAACTTATTTTTCAAAGAGGAAAAACTAATTGTCTTCACTCTAATTCTTATGAAGCCACCAATAACTCAGAGTCACATCCTATAGCCTTTTAATAGAGCAGTTAGCATGCTGGAAGCCAGTTGTGCCTGAACGTCATCTGTAATGCAGGTTGCAAGAGTTGGGTGAGGAGGGTGGGGGGATACAAATCCTAGAAAGGACCTTCTGATTATTGTGTCACTCTTACTAGAATGAGATATGAATGAGGATCCAGGAGTGAGGACCAACATTAGAGGTTGCAGCTCCAGGATTTAGTATCACCGTAGCCACCTCTTTATTCAGTAAACTCTTGGAGTCTCAGTTTTCTTTTCTGTAAAATTGAAGGTAAAGAAAACAATAGCATTAGTGGCAAACATATATAAGATTATGATCAGGCACTATTCTAAGTACTTTGTATATGTGAGCCAATTTAATTTCCTCAACAACACAGATAAGTGCATACTAATTTTGTCCCCATTTTGTGGATAAGAAAGCAGAAGTACAAGAAAGATAAATAACTTGCCCAAGATCCTAAGCCAAGAGGAGGCTACGTCCAGGCTCTAACTCAGGCCATGAGACACCGGAGCTCACTCCTTGAACCACACTTTTATTCTACAGCAGTGCTAGGGGAACCAGATAGGATGAGGCAGACAAACTTCCTGGCACATTGAAAGGGCTCAATAACTGCTAAATATTACTGTCGATGGGGGAAAATGACTGAGCCAATCACCAATGTTTCTCTACTTGACTAGTCTCTTATTGAACCCCTATACTTACTAGACACCAGTCCAAGGAAGCAGACTCACTTTGTGGTGAAGTTCTGTGGAGCTTCACCTCTGGAACCAGAGGTCTTACTGGCTTCCAACCTCAGTCAAAATTTGGCAGGCCAGCACAGTAAGAAATAAAACTGTTATAATAGGAAGCAAAAATAAGAAACCTAAGGCAATTTTCCAAGAATTTCAGTTAAAAATGCCAAATCCAAACCAGGGAGCAAAACTTGCAATGCAGAGTATAATACCTTCTCTGCTGTTTTCTTGCCCTTGATAAAGTTGCTAACTTCATTCTTTATCACTGCCCTTTGGCGTCATAACTGCAGTGAAAACCTTCACTGTTATTTTGGCATCAGTAGCCATGTCAGCCTCTAGCCAGCTTCAATCTTCTTTTTGTTTCATTTTCTTTGACTTCATCAGAAATTGCTTTCACTTGCTAAACTTGTAGAAAGATGTTCCCCATAACCAACAGAATGTAATTCTAGTCCTACCATTCCTGACATAAAGGAAATTACATTTTTTTAAGGAAGGATATGTTTTACCCACCTAAACTGGTAAAGATTTTTCAAGGTAATTATTTTATGTTTCTGTGTTTTACTATGATAACATTGAAGTAAATTTATAATTACAAAGTCAAATACCTAAATATCTTAAAGATTTGGTATGCCACATATTCCAGATATTTATGTCAATTATGTACACTTCTATTAGCAATGATAAATGAGTTTTTTTAAAACAAAATGGTTGTGAAGAACCACTTTACCTTAAGTGGAATAAGATGGCTAATCTGTTAAATTGAACAGATTTAAATGAGCAGTTATTAGGAAGAAGAAAAAAAATTAATTCAAAATTTCAGAGAACTTACTGTTGCAGAGTAAAACTGGCCTCAGGGATCTTACTATATTCCAATACAGGAAAACTATATTATCAATGTCTCTATAAAGAGAAATACAGACAACAAAGAATGATGTAGTAGAAATCACTGGTTGTGAGTGTTTGTTGTTTTTCTATATTGAAACTGCTTTTTTCTTCTTTATTTATGCTGCTAAACAAAGTTCTTTTAATTGGGAAGCATTGTCAGTATGTTGCATTTTCTTATCATAATGAAACAAATCAAGAATCCATAAAAGAAAGATTTCATGTAAAGTTGGGACACTAACTAGAATAAAATGAAAGGATTATATTTTTCACTATGTTTACTTTTTATGCAGTCTCTAGTCTTTTATAAGTTTTTAACAAAAATGAAGTTTGAAGGTTATGAAAACATTCATTTTGGAAAGATTTGATCAGCTAAAATGTGTTTTGGCCTTCTTAACGAACTCTTTTTAAAAAATATTTTCATTGAGAAATCTTCACACACATACAGTCCAAGCATGGTATGCAATCAATGACTCGTAATATCATCACATAGTTGCATATTTATCACCACGATGATTTTTAGAACATTTGTGTCACTCCATAAAAAGAAATAAAAGAAAAAAACTCATACATCCCAAACCCTTACCCCTCCCTGTCATTGACACTAGGAAATTACATTTTTGTCTATTTGTTTACATGCAGATTTACACATTTTCATGTAGTTAAGGAGAACAGTTGTTTGGCTGTTTACAAGTTCTCTTCTTTCCCCTTCCCTTCCTCTCTCCCTCTCTCCTTTCCTTCCTTTCTCTTTTTCTTTCTCTTTCTTTCTTTCTTTCTTTCTTTCTTTCTTTCTTTCTTTCTTTCTTTCTTTCTTTCTTTCTTTCTTTCTTT
>PVIY010040641.1:0-22212 GCA_004026745.1 Myrmecophaga tridactyla | reverse complement strand
GTGTGGACGAGCTTACCAAGCAGCCAAGGGGTGCTGCTCATACAGGGAAGAGGACTTCCATCTTTTGGGAAAATCTAGAGTAGAGACCCTCCACTTTTACAGTAAATGACCATTTAACAGGTTCCAAATATTCCCTTAAAGCAACTGAAGACTTTTTATTTTGATCTGCCACTAGATACTTCAGGCTCAAGAACGGGGAGTTCAGTGGGTTCTGGAAGGACTGGGCTTTACCCGCTTGGACCTCTGGTGAGTGCAGCCCAGGGGGCAGCCGGAGACCTGGGGAGCCCACTGACCCAGGAGGCAGCCGAGCGAGGGGCGTTGAGGGTCCAGAGGCTGACGGGGAACCAGGAACACCTAATGCACGCTGCAGGCAGGGGCAGGGAACGCAGCAGGCTCAGGCGCTGCAAGGAAGGTGTCCGAGACTCGGCGGCAGCCGCCTGTGGAGGCAGCTGGGTCCGCTCCCACCATTAGGGACAAACTGGCAACAAGGCTGGAGCAGGGGTGCACACCTGGGCTTCCTTCAGAATGAAGAGGTGAAAAAAAGGTATGGGAAGCAAGTTGTCAATGGAAGGGTTTCGAGGAAACCTTGAGATGGAGAAAAGGCATGTCCCATGTGTCAGCCTTCACTGTCCTTTTTGCAGCCACCCTTTTCACTCATTTTGCTCCCAAGCAGAGCTGTCAGTTTCACCTCTTTCTTAACTCATTGCCTCCGGGGCACAGGTGGCTCAGTGTCCAGCTGCCGGGTTGGCTTAGGTGCCCCGGCCACCTTCTGTTGGGCGGGGGAGGCTTCCAGGCAGCAGCAGGGGGAGTGGACAGAGGATGAGGAACGCAGGTGTCTGCAGACAGCTGGCGGCCTAACCGTCACAGAACAAGACCACGGCTGACTGCCGGAGCTGAGAATGGTCAGGAAGGATGTGTTACTGACACAGATGCATTCCCTTAACTTTTCTTTGCAGACTTCCATCGATAAGTTTTCTGGCCTTTGGACGACACGTCGACATGGTAATTGTCTGAATTTGGGGTTTTCTCAGTGGCGTCGCCTGGTCCCCGACGGAGGTCTCCAGAAGTGTCAATCTTCGCCAGCAGCATGCTGCCTGCAGACCCTGGGCTCTTGGCGCATTGTGGCTTCGCGGAGCTTCTCTAGGAGTGACGATAACAGAGCATCATGCAGTAACACGGCGTGCTGCCGGGAGCAGGAAGACCGTCTGGGTTTTTTGGTGTTAAGTCCCAATGACAGATGAGAAAAGTGTGAAAATGACCTGGCATGAACGTGTGCAAAGTGCAGAGAAGTCTTAGGGCGGGGAGTGCTGTGGGCGAGGCCAGGCAGGGGAGGCCAGGGACAGGTGTGGCCGCTGCCCCAGATGCCTTGGCCGTGGAAGTGTGTACACAGACAGCATCCCCCATCCAGGGTGCAGCGCAGGAGTCCTACGCAAGGAGGGGAATTCGCTTCCGCTTACCCCACTTACGTCGCCGGTGGCTGTCCAGGGGAGCAGGTGTCTGCCATTCAAGAGAGTCTCCCCGGGGTGCGTCAGCACCCAGGAAAGGTTGCAGGGACGCTGGGTGCACACAACCAGAGTAGAAGGAGGCAAGGGTGGAAAACACAGCGTGAAAGGAATAGAGAGGCCAAGAGGTCGGGGGGGGGGTGCCTAGAAGGACAGGGAATCCAAAGGATAGGGTGGTTCTGTAATGACCCAAGAAGGAAAACCTTTTAAAGAGGTGTGGAGGTGATGGTGATTTTAGGAGGTAAGAAGAGAAATTAAAGGAAGCCAGCATGCAAAACTCCTGGCATTGTATTCAGAGCACCTGAAAATAATTTAATTTTTGATGAAGACAATTAGAAAAATATGTTAAAGAATATTTTTAAAGCAATAGAATTGAGTTGAATTCATTCATTTTAATAGAACTGAGATCTACTATTGAGTATTGAATCTTCCCATTTATGAATATGCTTATCTCCCCCCGGCTCAAGTTATCTTTATGTCTTTAATTACTTTGTAATTTTTACGTTAAAGGCTTGAACATATTTTGCTAGTTTATTTCTAGGTATCTGCTTTTATTGGTCTCATGAATAGATCATTCTTTCTTTCAGTTATTTTCTAATCAGTGTGGGTGGTAGTTGAAGGATTTCATGCTTAGCATGTGTTGATGTTGGATCCAAGGCAGGTCTGAGTTCACATCCCGATGATTTTTAAATTCATATGACGGAATAAAGGGCCAAGGTTACCTGGCCATCCCCAAAAGAAGAACAACGAGGCATGAGTTTCTCTACCAGATAGCAAAAGTTAGAAAGCTATAGTGATTAAAAAGTGTGGTTTTGGCAAAGGGATACATGGATATCAGGGCCACAAAATGCATGAATCCTCCCAAATAGCGGCAGACCTCTCTGAGGACAGTCAAGGGTAGGAGGATATGATAGCAGCAGTGTGAATTTTCCACATGCACTAGAGATCAAAGTGTGGGAAACAGAACTTTCAGAATGTTACAAGAAAATAAAGGATTTACTGCACTAGGCCCAATATATGCAAATCATCATGAAAAAGCTGGTATAGTTGACTACATTGAAACTTCAAACCACATTATAATAAAGAATAAGCATAAAGACACAGCCTAGGGAACGACAATTATGTGTGTTCTAAAGTTTTTACAGTATGAAGATAATGTAGTCAATCAACGTGGACTCCTGCTTCCCGAGAAGACAGCACACCAGCGAGGCCTGCAGGTTCCCACCCTCGAATAGTCCCTGGAGTGACAAGTAGGTGGGAGGGAGGTGTGTGTGTGTGTGTGTGTGTGTGTGTGTGTATGTGTGTGAACATGTGAGTGTGCAGTCAGCATAGCCTCTGAAGGCAGTGCTTGCCCGGCAAGGGGAGGAGATGTCCCAGGCAGGGCCAGGGTGGGGGAGGTTGAGGGGTGAATCTTTCTCTTCCCTGCAGCTCTCTGGCAACGTCTCACTGACTCCACCTGTGCTGGTTTGAAAGGATGCATGATCCCTCGAAAGGCCATGTTTTAATCAAAATCCCATTTCATAAAGGTAGAATAATCCCTATTCAATACTGTATGTTTGAAACTGTAATCAGCTCATCTCCCTGGAGATGTGATTTCATCAAGATTGGTTGTTAAGGTGGATTAGGTGATGGCATGTCTGCATCCATTTGGGTGGGTCTTGATAAGTCTCTGAAGTTCCATAAAAAAGGAAACATTTTGGAGAATGGGAGATTCAGAGAAAGCCAGAGAAGAATGACATGGCCACGAGAAGCAGAGTCTACTAGCCAGCAACCTTTGGAGATGAAGAAGGAAGACGCCTCCTGGGGAGCTTCATGAAACAGGAAGCCAGGAGAGAAAGCAAGCAGAGAATGCCGTGTTCGCCATGTGCCCTTCCAGCCAAGAGAGAAACCCTGACTGTGTTCACCATGTGCACCATGTGCCTTCTCACTTGAGAGAGAAACCCTGAACTTCATCAGCCTTCTTGAACCAAGGTATCTTTCCCTGGATGCCTTTGATTGGACATATCTATAGACTTGTTGTAATTGGGACATTTTCTCAGTCTTAGAACTATAAACTAGCAACTTATTACATTCCCCTTTTTAAAAGCCGTTCCATTTCTGGTACGTTGCATTCCAGCAGCTAGCAAACTAGAACACCACCTTCTTAGCAAGGCAGGTGAGGAGCAGTGGAGCCCCCAATTCCAGGTTTGGTGGGGGTTCCGGGGCCTCCAGAGGCTGCTGCATGGAGCCGCTTTCAGGGACAGATGCAGCAGGCTGACCAGCTGCCCACCAAGGCCCTCACTTCCCATGCCACGGTGGGTGCCAGGGCGGGGTGCCGGGGATGGGGGCAGCTGGGGTCAGGAGCCAGGTGAGGCATGGGGTGGGGAGAGCTCTGCCTGCCGTGCACACCTGGGAAGGGGGTGTGTTCAAGCAGGGTGGCTCTGGGGACCAGGAGCTCCGAGGGCCACACTGGACAAAACCCTCCTGCAGATGGAGCGGCATCAGCAAGGCAGGACCAGTTTCTCTAAACAGCCTCCTGGCTAAGCACCCTCAAAGAATCAGGGTGGATTTTGATGGATACAGAAGGAATAAGTATCTATTTTAAAAAAGCAAATCAAGTGAGAACATCAGGCTTGGAAAGACAAGAGTGCGGATGGTGAGGGGGTCACCGGCAGCCTCGTCATCCGAGGGGTGAGTCTAGGCAGGAGTCCCGGGCAGAGAGGCCCTCAGAGTTCACTGGGGCAGTGAAGAGGAAGCAACTGAAATATAAAAGCTAAGAGGTGTGCAGAACAGAGACAGGAATATCAATGTCCATCAATAAAGGAAAATAATAGAAATGGAAAAATCATTTTTAAAAAATCAAGAAATTCCCAGAATTAAAAAAAAGATAAAAATGCCCACAAAGGACCAAATAAGATGGATTAATATAAGACCTCAAAACTAGCATAGGGCGGGCCATGGTGGCTCAGCAGGTAAGAATGCTTGGTTCGATTCCTGGTGCCTGCCCATGTAAAAAAAAAAACCAAAAAACTAGCATATAAAAAATTACAAAAAGGTCTAAAAGTTTTCAGAAAGCATGAGTACACCAGAAAAAAGATAAAGAATATGATGGGGGTCAGTCTATGCTACAACAGAAAGAAGACAATGGGACATATTTTCAAAGTTATAAAGTAAAATACTTTAAACCTCTGATTTTAAATCTATCTGAAACAGCATTTAGATATGATATGAAGCAAAAGCTGTTCTCAGTTTATCACATAATGATTTTCTTTGAAAATCCCTTTAGAGTAAATATATCAACAGAGAGTAGAAGGAGCTCAAAAAGGATGATGTGAAATATATGATGGAAGGAGAAATTGATATATATATATATATATATATATATATACTTTTTTTTTGCATAGGCAGGCACCGGGAATGGAACCCACGTCTCCTGCATGGCAGATGAGAACTCTGTCACTGAGCCATCATCACACTGCCTGAGAAATTGATATTTTGATACATTTAATTTTCTAATAACATATGTCTCCCACTCACCTACCAATAGGTAGAAATGAAGAAGAATCCAACGCAAAAATTCTAGAAAATATCACTGTGGACTTGTATTAGAAGGGCAGTGAATAGGAGGGAAGAGAAAGTATGGTAAATATTTTGTCAGAAGATATTTACGTTGACACATTTTAAAACTAGTAGAAATAAGTTAACATAATAATGAGTCATAGTAAGTTAAAACTGAATACCGGAAGATTAAAAACAGAATACAAAACTTTCCAATAAGTGAAGAAAGTATTTTTCTGTTCTGTGAAAGATGGCAAAGGCTGAAAAAAATATGGCAAATACGATATGAGGCAAGACTGTAGAATGAAGTCCTAATGTAAAAGTAAGGACAAAATAAAAGGACACAGGTTAAACCCCTGGCGTTGCCCAGAAGGCGAGAGCAGGGCGGAGGGGTTGGTGCTTGGCCAGGGCTGGGGGCGGGCAGCAGGCGGGGGCCAGCGCTGGCCACAGCCCTCGGGGATGCCCGGCTGTGTCCCGTGCACAGAAGGTTCTGGGCAGACAGCTACATCTGGGAAGGCAGGTGACCCATCGGCCGCGGTGCCTCCCTGTCCTGGGAAACTGGCCCCATGCACTCTCAGGGGCCCAGCAGGGGTGATCTTGGTCATTATTTAGAGGCAAAACCCAGGACTTGGTGACATGGACATGAGGCGGCCATTCCTGTGTCAGACTGGCCAAGAAGCAAATGTGGCAGGGCCCGGGGGCAGACAGCTCCCCACATGTGGGGGACACAAAACTCGGTCTATAGACTTCCCCATCCCAAGACAAAGGCTCAGACTGAATTTTACTCACATTTTATTATAACATTTTTCAAGCAAACAGCAAAGTTGGAAGAATTTTACAGTGAACAGCCACATATTTCCATCTTGATTCAACCATTGGAATTTTACTATATTTACTTGAAACCACATGCCTATCTCTCTCTCTATCCATCTCTTATCATCCATTAATCCAGCTTATGTTTCGGTGCATTTTAGCCAGGTTGGATTGTTTTAAAGGTGCAGCAATACGTCGTCCATAAGGTATACCCTTAAAACAGAGCAATACAGAAAGGTTGAGAGTAAAGGATGGAAATCAATAATTAGGCAAAAATGAACAAAAAGTACAACCTGGCCATCCATGGTTGTAACAAGTAAAATAAATGTAGTAAAAATCACCATGAGTGAAAAGGTGGGTTTTATATGCAGCACTGTTAAAGGAATAATAACTTAAGAAGATGAAATAATTAGGAGTACATATGCTCACAGCAATAGTATTTCAGAAAATAGAAAAAAAAAAAAAAAACAGAAAGAACTCCAGGGAGAAATATAAAATAATATCATTTACAACAGGAAAAATGAATTCTTTAGTAGAAATGTAAATACTCAATAAATGAATAAACAAACCTATACATTAAGTTAATAAAGGCTGCACAAGTTCTTTGCAAAGAAGTTAAACCTCAATTAACAGAGATAAAATAAGGTGGTATTTGTGAATGTTATTTAATATTGCAAAGATTTCAAATATGCCCAAGTCAGGGAAATGGCAATCATCTTTTTTACTTAAATAAAACGTTAACATTATTTTAAAAATAGATTTTTGCGGGGAGGGCGGGGGTGCATGGTCTGGGAAAAATTGATTTTTAATGGAAAAATTATTCTGAAAATAATAAAGGTTCTCTTATAGTTAAGTCAAACTTGAAAAGGGGTAGCAAAGGAAAAGGCACCATCCCTACCAAACATGAATAGATTCTATGATGATGTTATAATACATACAACATATAAACCCACAGTGAAACAGGAGAGACAAGCTTAAACCTCTAAAGTATGGACACATTGTTTTAGTTTTAAAAAGGAAAAGTTTGGATTGTTTCATAGGTGGTGCTGAGTAAACTGGCACCCTTTAGAGAAAAATATCAAGCTCAATCCCCATCTTGGGTCACATTGGAAGAAGAGGGATTCCAAAGAGTGCAGGTACCTCACGGTGATAAGTGGAAATGCACAAGTTCCTCATGACCTTAAAGTGGAGGAGAGTTTCTTAAAAACCTAAAAAAGCCTAAGAGGCTTTTGAAGTATCAGATAGTAAATATTGATGTATTTAACTAATGAAATTAAGAATTTCTCTTCAGTTATTAGAAATTGATAAAATTAACAAGAAGACAATGAACTAGTGGGAGATATTCTCTATTTCCAAAACCAATGCAGAATTCATTGCTGTAATATATAAGGAAAATCTGATGATCAATGAGAGAAAGATGGGAAATCTAAAGAGGAAGTCTGAATAGATAACAAGAATATACTGTAATCAAATAAATGAAAAGGTAAAACATCAAGTTATCATTTTCTATCCATCCCATTGACAGATGAGAATGATAAATACTAAGTATTGGTGAAAATATGGGGAAACATGAATGCTTATAAACAGCTGATGCAGAGATTCCAATGTCGTATCAACTTCGTTTAAACACTGATATACTTTACAACCCAATCATTCTACCTCTGGGCATATATCCCCAAGAAAGTGTCTAACTGTTGAGTGGCTATGAATGAGGCTATTCATTTAGGGTAGCCGCTCCCAGGGATGACCTATGCCCCTCTTACAAAGAGAATAGGTCACTCAAAGTGGATTGGTGTACCCTAGGGAATGTCATGCACTGTTGACACAACAAACTAAATGTTTGTCATAAGGGAGAGGAAATTGTCAAGAGCCCCATCCAGCATCTCGAGCAACTGGGTGATTGAGCAACCAACAGTTGTGATGTTTTGGTAACCTTTTGCTCCATAACAAATCACTTCAACATGTATTGGGGTTTAGTTTAACAAAGCACCATTTTGAGGCTTCAGACAACAATCATTTCTTTCCATCGTGTATCTGCAATTTGGGCTTGGAAACGAGAAGGGATGACTTCTTTCTGCATCAGCTAGGTCAGCTCAGGAAAGGCTGGCGTACTAACTTCCCAGGTGTCTCTATCACATGGCTGGCAAGTTGGTTTGGCAGTCAGCTGCAGCTTAGCAAGGCTTGTTGCATGGGGACCTCTGTTTCTTTACATAAAGGCCCCTCCACATGGCTTGGGCTTCCTTACAAAATGGCAGCCCAAGCAATGGCAACCTCAGTATGCCAAGGAACAGGAAGTGGAAGCTTCCAGCCTCTTAGGGTGTGGGCCTAGAAATTAGCACAGGATCACTTTTGCCACATTCTAATTGTCAAACTACTTAGATCCAACAGGCAGGGAAATAGATCCACCTCTATGTGAGAAGATCATTGAAGAATTTGTGGATATCTTATATCCTTCCAGCTATAAATCATTTACCCTATTCCCATGTGAAAACACACTCATCTGCTCCCAAGGGCCACAAAACTCTTGTCCCATTGTGGCCTCAGCTTAAGTAACTGAAATCATGTTCAGGTAGAGATGAGGCCAGCTAGTGTGATCAGTCTCCATCTGAAGATCTGTGCCCCCCACAAAGCCAGCCCACAATGTGCAACAAGCAAGCATAACTGCAGTAGTCCTGTTCAAAAGAGGGTTCACAGTCACATACCACTCACTGGTCCTTTGCAAGTTGAAGATTCGCCCAAGCCCACGAGGCCAGTTTCTTGATTAGGGCAATTGCTAGTCCATGGGAGTGACCCTGTCCACGTCTCAGCTCTGTTTTCTGGGCTCTTGGTTCTCCCGTGTAAGTCTCCTCTCTTCCAAACAGAATAAGCCATATTTGCACCTGAGTAATTTTCTCAGCCTTCCTTTCCTATGGAAAGGAAGGTTGGGATCTAAATACCCCTTTTTATTTTGTACTATTTCTGTCCTGTTCAGTCCAGGTGATACACTTTCTTTAAAACATTGATGAGTTTCTTATCTGTCAATTTGTAATCAACTCCATTATGCAAAAGTCACACCACATTTCCTTTCAAGACAAACCTTTTTGTGCCCTGGATGTCTCTCAGTCTGCTGGGAGACAATGATCTTATTGCTTAAAATTCCTGCTGTTTTACCCAATGCATTGGTGACTCTTAAGCCCAGGCCTTATAATTCTCCGAAGTCCTATTAGGTGCATCCTTATGTCTTTCTAAAGTCCTAACAAGGGGTCATAAAGCTTTGAGTTCTTTCCCCAGTATGCCTGTTTGAAAGGATTAGGTACACCAGAAAAGTCATGTTTTAATTCTGATTGATCTTGTGGAGGCAGCCGTTTCTTTTAATCCCTATTCAGCAATTAGGTTGAAATTTGATTAGGTATCTCCACCAAGATGTGACACACCCAACTGTGGGTATTAATTAACCTTTGATTAGAGGGAGATATAACTTCACCCATTCCAGGTGGGTCTTGATTAGTTTACTGGAATCCTTTAAAAGAGGAAACATTTTGGAAAAAGCTTCAGAAACACGAGAGCCCACACAGCCAGAGACCTATGGAGCTGAAGAAGGAAAATGTCCCCAGGGGAGCTTCATGAAGCAAGAAACCTGGAGAGAAAGCTAGCAGATGTCAGCATGCTCTCCATGTGCCTTCCCAGCTGAGAGAGAAATGCTGAATGCAATTGGCCTTTTTAAACCGAGGTATCTTTCCCTGGTTGCCTTAGATTGGACATTTCTATAGCCTTGCTTTAATTTGGACATTTTCATGGCCTTAGAACTGTAAACTTGCAACTTAATAAATTCCCCCCTTTTAAAAGCTGTTCTGTTTCTGGTATATCACATTCCAGAAGCTAGCAAACTAGAACACCCAGACACCCTTTTTCACTGGTACAGCCCTGGATTTGATTTTTGCCCTAGAACCATTTCTTCTTTTGAGCATTTTTCTCATTGCTGAGAAGAAGTATAAGAAACAGTTTATTTTTCAACTCAGAAAGAACTGGCTCCTTTGTGTCTCCTCTAAACTCAGGGTAAAAACTTAATATATCTTCTTTTTAGCTCATCTCTCTCTACTTGTATTTTATTTCATGAAGCTCTAAGAAACTACTTGGCACATTTGGCATTCTGCCTGGAAATCTCCTTAGCTAGGTCTGCAGGTTCATTAGGTACATCTCCCATGGTCTACATTCTAAGGGAGATAGTTTTGCTGTAGTTTTCACTACTACATGATACAGGTCAGCTCTCCCCCAGCATCTTCCTCACTGTCCCTCATGTCCTCACTGAAAGTCTCCTCCAGGCACTTCCAGCTCCCACTTGCCTCCTGGTCCCAAAGCCATGCTGCATGCTTTGGCATTTGGGTTGCGGCAGCATCCTGCTTTCAGGTAGTGATTCTCTTCCAGATACACAAGTGTCCCAGGAGTTAGAAGGTGGATGCTGGCCAGGGCTCGGGAACTGCACAGCCTCGTTTTGGTTAAGACGCCCAGATTCAAGGTGAGGGTACCTGGATCCCAGCTTGATATCAACGTCGCATCAAACCATGGGGAGCGTGAAGGAGCAGGTTTGAAGATCACAGTTCAGTTGGGCATGTTGAATGTGGGCCAGACAAGTTAAAATTTAAAGCAGGCCACTAGATATGATTCTGGACCCCAAAAGAGAGGCCTGGGCTGGCGGATGAAATCTAGGAGCCATGACATTGAATGATAGTACCTCCAAGGAGAGCGTGGAATATGGAGGAAAGAAAGATCAAGACTGATGCCAAAAAAAGTTAACACTGAGTGGGGAGTTCAGAAGGCAGGAGCGAACCATGCCATGTGGTGATTTGGAAGTCAAAGAAGAGGGCATTTTAAGGGAAATAAGTGGCCAACGATGCATTTTCTCTTCCCCATCAGGCTTCCTGTCAACTCAACCGAATGGAGCCCATACAAGGACAAGTAAAAACAACACTTTCCTACCAGGCTAAAATTGCCAGCAGACTGTTCACCAGACTGTCATTTATTTTGGTAAAATTATGGAAATCATTAAACAACGTGATTTCTAGAAAAAATATTGAAGGAAAAACACTCTTGGCAGCCATGACAGTTATAGGCGGAACATGGTCCCAGCCTGGGCAATGTGGGGGGACAGGAAAGGCAGCCCCAAGCCTTCAGCATGCCTGTGGCCTGACCACGCACGCAACTATCAGACAGCTCAACGTTTCATGAGTTTGCTTAAGGAGAAAGGACAGTCTGCCGGGAAAGTTAATAACCAAGATATGATACATAATTGGTTTTGCTAAGTATAAATAAAATAAGAATGCTGTTCACAAAAAGAAATTTCCATTTCAGGCTGTGTTCATGCAACTGAGTTTTGAAGTGACGGTGCCTGGATGGTGGTCTGGATAAGGGACGAGCTGGTTTGCATTTTTCGGAAATGTACACTGCAATTTGCTTCATCTTTTCCTGCATCCTTTTACATTTTTTTCACTGTCAGCCCAGCCTCTGTCCCCTGGATGGCAGAATCTCGACTCGCTTCCTTCCTAACCTCTCCTGACCTCCACTGTACACAAAACAAGAATACCTGGAGGCTTTTCCCACTGAGAGGCCCAGGAACATCTCTATGGATAATTATCCTGCTGGGGAAGGAAGACACATAACATGTGCTGCTTCATCGGCTTTCTTGAGGGTGGTGGGCTTTAAAGGTTGTGGTGAAATAACTTGGGGAAGCAGCCTTATAAAGGCTTTTCTAAATTCCGGATGCTCTGGTGGAGGTGAGTCAATATCCTCCTCATATAACATAAAAAAACAGCCTGAAGCCTTGACGGCACACCTGACAGGGAGGGAACACAGTCTTCAGGTTGTGACTTGAAGATATGCCAGGGAGGACCTTGAAGTCCTGTCACCAATTAAAGAGAAAAATGTGGAGAAATGTTAAAGGGAGAATCCAACGAGATGTGAAATGTAAAAGATTCCAGGAAGGGACTGGGGAACCATACAAGTTTTTCCAGAAGATTGATTTGATTTTGGAAAAGTCTTCCAACTTCCCAGAGCCTATGCAAATGCTGAACATTTTTGAGGTCTGCCCTATCAATTGTAATATATAATGGAAAGAACTAATTATTTTAGAACTGTGCAGCTGCATGCAACCTTCAGATTAATATCAGACTTCAAAGAAAGAAGCAGATGTGTAAAGCAGAAAAAAATGCCAGATATGTACTTTGGGGCATTAGGAAATGTGCGGTTGGATGAAAGAGCCTTATTCAATAATAATTTTCCATCTCCCAGCCATGGCAATGAGATTAATCTATATTAGTCTGTCAACTAGGTTGCTGCTTTTCATTGTATTTGTTATTTTTCCATTTTGAGTATAATAGACAGGAAATTGCAGCTTTTTCAGAGCTATGTGGATTTTGTAAATTCCAAATGTAAGGCAATCAGAAAAACAAATCCAAATGAGGTGTTTTTGCTATTGTCAATTGCAATTTGTTAGTCTCCTTTTAGCAGAACTGAGAATATCAATGCACAATCCACTCTGCTGAAACTTGTCTCTAAATTTTTTTAGCTATATAGTTGAGGTTTAGACACAAGTATTTAAGACAGCAAGCACTGTCAGCATTTGCCTTTAAGCAATCTTTCTAGATGCCTCAGAATGCCCACTCAGCATTTGCCACCTTGGATAAGCCCTTAGTCAAAATGCTACGTGACTTATCCAGTTTGACTTTGAAAGGGATCTGTCTTTATAGCACCATCATGTCCTGCCAGCCTCCTGCCAGAATAGCACAGGAACATGTCACCTGGAAATGAGCTAGTTAAAATGGTCCATCTTTGTCCGGCTGGCCAAGATAGCAGCACAAGACACCCCGGGGTGTTGCTCTTCCACAGAATCCTTGAACAACAAGCAAAACCTGGCACAGCCAGCTTCCTCAAAACTCCAAAAAACAGGTCAAGGTTCACAGTAACTGGGGTAAATGCCAAATCAAGAAAACAAAGCTTTAAAAATGATAGAAGCACTTGGCAGCTTCTATCTCCCACTGGCCCCTGCCCAATGACACTCCAGTGTGGCGTGGAGCCAGCTTGTGCTCCCATTGTGGGCCCCTGGCCCTAATCCACAGAGAGCAGAGTAAGCCTTCTGCACATAATGGGGTGCCCATATATCAATGCCATTCTATCCAGTGGCAGCCTGAAGAGTGAACCAGGAGGCTCCCTGCCAGAATTTGCCCTGCAGACAGAAAGAGCTTTCCATAGCTAAAGGAGTGTAAGAGACCATATAGTCAAAGACGCCTGGGGCAAAGGAGTACAGGCTTTAAGACATTCGATAGAGCACCCAGGATCGAAAATCCATTACACAGAGAGTGTGGAGACGTTCGTATCCCTGTTAACAGGAGAATTTCTAAGGTCAACAGCTGATGCCCAGGACCAGATGCAGGCTCAGAAAAGAAAGATGGTGAAGACACTGCACCTCCCTTGCACCTTAGGCTGATCTTCCTCATGGGGGGTGCTAATCTCTGAAGGGGAGCACCAGCCAATGCAGAGCCAATTTTCAAAGACTGAAAAGTATTTTTTTTGCTTTGGTTTGTCTGTTTTTGTCAGCTCCCAGCAGTCAAGGAAATTTTGGTCATATCATTATCTGGAAACAAACTTAAGAAAAAGACAGCTGAGGATCTAAATCACAGTTAACATTAAAATATTAAAATGTATGGTGCGCACAAAGAAACAGGAAATGATGGCCTATCAAAGGAGGAAGATAAAAATTCAAAACCATCAATGAAGGAGATCATATTTTGGAAATACTAAGCAAAGACCTTTAAAATATTATTTTGAATATGCTCAAGGAGAAAAAGTAAAACACAGAGAAAGAACGAAAGGAAATCAGACTTAATCATTAATAAATAAGAAACTCAATGAAGATATAGAAATTCTAAAAAGGAACCGAATCAGAAATACTGGTACTGAAGACCACAATAATTGTAATTAAAATTTTCCTAGAGGGTTTCAACAGCAGATTGGATCTGACAGAAGAAAGAATCAGTGAACTTGAAGTCAAAATTATTGAAATGATGCAGGCTGAGAAACAGAAAGAAAAAAGAATTTTAAAATGTGAACAGAGCTTAATAAACCTTGGTAGTGGGACACTACCAAGCATACCATGGGGACTGAGGGTTTGATTCTTAATTAGTAAAGAGTTTCTGCTTGGGGTGACGGGAAATTTTGTAATGAATGGTGGTGATGGTAACACAATGTGAATAAATTAATTCCACTGAATTATATTTTTGAATGTATTAAAGGGGGAAATATCAGATTGCGTACGTTACTAGAATAATTTTTTTTAAAAAACCATGGGACTGTAAAATACAATGAACCCTAACGTATGGACTATAGATAACAGTATACTTATAATAATAATATCGATTCATCTATTTTAACAAAGTAACCATATTAAGGCAAATGTAAATAATAGGAAAAACAGTATGTATATGTGGGGGGTGTTGGTATACAGGAATTTTTTATTTCTTGCATGATTTTTCTGTAAACTTACAACTTCTCTAATATAAACAAAATAAATAAATTAAAAATAATAAGTAAATGCCAAAAAAATCTGGTTATAGAAAAACAGTTAATCTTATCAGAAAATGAAAGAAATATTGCTAAATAAAGAGCAAGTTGGAAGAAGACTCCAAAGTTACACATAGTCCTTCTACCTACAAATGTTGACTGTCTAATTTTTTATGTAATCTCTTCATTTTCCTTAATTTTCTATAACGGGAATACAATGGTTTTTAATGGAGATAAAACTATATATATTTAAATATTCTAATATAGTTTTACCTCACATCTCACAGAATACTAATTCTTTATAAAATGGACACCTCAGATAAGTGGGTGGCTAGAATATACCAAGTGAATTTTTTAATTCTCTAGCCCTCCCTGATATTTTTATTTGTGGACAGAGAACAGGGGTTCTTATTCCAATAATAGATATCCATTATTTGTGGAGTATAAACTCTCTCTATTTTCATATACCAATCAATAATATGAACCTTTTCTTTATCTTACAGCTTGTAAATAGGGTAGACAGTTAATGATTTGTTTCTCCCAATATGAACCTCCTGGGGTTACATCCAGCCACATCCTGGACATAATGCAAAGATAACAAAATGTGGGGCAACTGATCATGTATTATTAGATCCAGGGGAGGCGGGGTGATCTCCATGGGCACACAGATCCAGGTGGTGTCCTGTAGAGCACGTGAGCCACTGCAGATCCCAACTGGTGGCTGACACATAGGACAAGGGTGACTGGCCAAAACCCTAGTCTGGAAACAGTCTCATCATCAGTAGGTGGAGGGAGGAAAAAGAAGACAATGAGACTTCAACAACTCTGTGACTGAAAGCCAAAGAGATGGTGAAAGTTTGGGACTGTGTGTGGTGCACAGGAATGCATGACCACAGGGTTTCAATGCCTGTGCCTACTGCCATTGCGTCAAGTGCTGACAAACGTGTTCCAGAGTCCTCACTGTGCCAGGCACTGTGGTGAACACTCCACGTGGGCATCTTCACTAGTGGGCACTGACCTCGGGCTCAGGGCAATGAAGGCACTCACCCAAGACCATGCATCTAGAAAATGGCGGAGTTGGTGTCCACACCCAGCTCCGTGTGATTTCAAAGCTGCCCTTGGATGTGCCTTCCGCATGGTTTCACATAGGACGTTTCATCTTTGCAGCCCTGGGTCATCCTCATGCAGGGTTCCCCAGCAGCATGTGGTGTAGGCAGAGCAGATCCCACCCCATCTTATCCACAAGAGTTCAAAGCACGAGACTGGGTTAGAGATCAGAGGAGGTGAGCAGGGACCAAGGTTTCCTGCCTTTCTCTTTTCATCCATAACACATGGCCTGCAATCTCCCATTTCATCAGTGAAATGTCTTTGTGGGAAAGTGAAAGCTCCGTGTTTTCTAACCACTGAGCAGGCAGAGTAATGACCCAGGCAGACACATGGTCGAGATGTTATTGATAGATGAAGATCCTGACAGCCATGGGCTAAACGTCCTCCTCTAAAGGGACAAAATATGCAAACTTTGCTCACCTTAGGGTAATTCATTTAGGTTTGCATCTTATCCTATTACTTCTTACTTCAACTATTGATTTTCTGTGAAAATCCTGAGCCTATATTTTATGAGCAACAAAGATGAACATACCTGGGATGAATTTCTTTTTACCTTTAAGTACAACCATGAGAATGATTGAAGCACTCTTCAATGATGTAACTACAGCTTATTTTTCTGGTTGTTTGAACCAAAGTGTTCTATAAATAAAGCTCTCTTGTTCTTCTGCTCTTTTGTCTGCAGGTTGACTGAGGGTCGGTGGATCCAGGCTGCGGCTCAGCTGGTCTTGGTGCCCGGCCAGTCTTGCTGGGTTGGACTCAGATCTACTTCATGTGCATTTCCTTTGGAGCTGAAGCTGGAGGGGCAGCCAATTCCTACAATCAGAAAGCCCTCCAGAGAGCAGATGAGCCATGTTGGTACTTCAAATGTCTGTGGTCTGGGTCCCCAGGGATTCCCTAGGGGCTGGAGTCACTTCAACAGAACTTTGAGGGGTTGTAAAGCAATTTAAGATGAAAATACCTTCAACAATGTCTAAACCACTTCCAACTTCAGTCAGGCTGGGGAAGTGCAGCATCTTCAGAGTAGAATCCATTCCTCCGCCCTCTTTTCTCAAGCTAAAGCCCACCTTTGCCAAGGGGATGGAATGGCTCACAGCACATGCTAAAGGACTGTTAGGATTATGATTCCACCAAGCCCAGAGCTAAACCTATAAAAATACCAAAACTATACAAATAAAGAACTATAGGTTTTTGCTCTAAAATCATGATCCACATGGAGAAAGTCATAAACACAGACATGCAGGACAAATAGAAAAAAATTAGTGAATAAAATGTTATGAACTTTGGACCCCATTTCCAAACTGGTTAAAATGATTGAGACAAAAATGACTGTTCATGATTTTTTCCCATGGTAGGTTTTGTGTAGTAAAAGATAGCATCTATTTTAACAGTCCATTTACGTTTGCATGTTTCAAATATCAACATTCATCATTCATGATCAACTGATTTACACGACTTCATCTGAGTGGACAGAAAATGTTCCTCATTAAAAATAAATTCCTAACCCATGGAAGTTTCATATATTATTTTTCAATGTTAGGTCTTAACAGTCATTGGCTAAATATTACTGCAATGTCACATTTAGAGTTCTGATACATTGTTATGTCTTAATATTAAGCCCTGAATACTTATCTTTGTGTCTGGGAATATTTTAACTTGTACAAAAAAACCTGAGACACAAAATGAAGCTATTTCAGATGTCTAATGAGAAAACATGTAAAATGGAGTTATGGATTAACCTGAATGGCCCTGCTGTTGGGACAGGGCAGGACCCCTGCCCCTGTCCTCTGGAGGACTGATCACTGAGCTCAGAAGATGACTCCCAGTCCTTGAAATTTAATGGAATTTGCCCTGATGGGTTTCAGACTAGCTTGGGATCTGTGACCCCTGCTTTTCTTCTGATATCTCCCTTCTGGAATGGTAATGTCTATGGATCCCTGACCCACCACTACATGTTGAAGCCCAATAACTTCTTTCTGAGGGTTCACAAATCCACAGATGGAGACGGATGTTGCTCCAGGAGACACATGCCCATAGCTGCTTTAGATAAGATTTTGGACTTCAAATTGATACTGGATGGTTTCAAGTACTAGTTTTCTGTGTACCCCAGAAAAGCCATGTCCTTTAATCCTGATTCAACATGGCAGGGTGGAAACTTTTGATTCGATTATCTTCACATAAATGTGGCATGCTCAATTGTGGGTGTGATCTTTTGATTAGATTAGCTGTGACTCCACCCATTCAAGGTGGTCTTGACTAGTTTACTAGAAAAGTTTACTTTAAAAGGGGAAATATTTTGAAAAAACCTCTGATGCTTGACATGTCAACAGAGAGAGTCGATGCAGATGCTTGGAAAATAGTTGCTTCAGAGCTGACAGAGCCAACAAGAGACCCAGACATTTGAAGATGCAGGGCCCAGCAGATGTCACCATGTGCCTTCCCATGAGATGCTAAGCAAGCCAGAACCCAGAGTTCTGTCCCAGAGGAGCTAAGTGAAGTTCCACAGACAAGTGAGGAACTCCCACAGAAAACAGAGGTTGCAAGCAATGGAGCCCAGGAGCAAGGGACCAGCAGATGCCAGACATGTACCTTCCAAGCTGACAGAGTGTTCCAGATGGCATCAGCCTTTCTGGAGTGATGATAACCTCTTCTTGTTATTGCTTTAATTGGGACATTTTCTCAGCACTAGAATGGTAAACTTGTAAATTATTAAATTCCCTTTTTATAAGTTATTCCATTGCTGGTATATTGCTTTCCTGCTGCATTAACAAACCAGTACAGATTTTGGTACCAGAGAAGTGGGGTGCTGCTGTGGTTTTTAAATACCAAACATGTTAGAACAACTTTTTAAATGGATAAGGAGAAGAGTCTGAAAGAGTTGTCAGGATCTTGATAGAGAAGGCCTAGAATACTCTGAAGACTGTTAGTAGAAATATGGACTCTAAAGATACTTCTGATGAGGCTTTAGACAGAAATAATGAATGTGTCATTGCAAAGTGGAAGGAAGGTGGCCCTTGTTTTCTAGTGGCAGAAAATATGGCAAAATTTGGCGCTAGAGTTGGATGGAAAGCAGAATTTGAGAGTAATGATCTCGGATATTTAGCAGAAGAGATTTTCAAGTTAAATGTGGAAAATACAGCCTGGCTGCTCCTTGCAGTTTATAGTAAAATGTGAGAGGAAAGGGATAAGTTGAGGACTGAACTCTTGGGTACACAGAAAACAGAAATTGATGGTCTTGATCAGTCTGAGTTTCCAGAAGGGGAGACTCCAGTGAACAGGGCCCCATGTGAGGATTTAACCAAACCTGGCAGCAGTCAGCCATTTCAGAAAAAAAACAGGATTGGAGATCAAGTTATCTAAAAAGAATTTGTGGAAAGTCCTAAAGTATGATGGTTGTGATCCCTGCATACTACATAGAAAACTGAGAAGAGTGTTGTGAGGTCTGTATAAATGGAACCACTGCCAGTCTGGATTAAAAGGGATTGACAAGGGATAAATTGAAGGAAAAATAACTTCAGAGGCATAACCACAGAAGCTAAAATCTGGAGCCAGGAAATCTTGGGCCAGGAGAGTAGACCTTTATGCACTTGGAGAGGGTGAGTTTGTCCCAGAGGTAGAGGGCAGGCCTTCCGCTTTATTGCTTAGGAAAAGCTGTGCCACCCCAGGCCTTGGAGATTTTGGAGCACATAAATTGGGGGTTGGGGAACCTGGCTGCCACCCCATTATTCTGGAGAGGTTGCACCTATGCCCAGGAGATGGTAGAGATCCTGAGTGCTGCCCTGACATTTGGAGTGGGTGGAGCTGAGAAAAAGGTGGTCTTGCCAATAAGCCCCAGTCTTGCAGTTCTCACTCCAACATTTGCAGAGAGCAAGGCCACTGCATAGGCTCTTGGAGAGGGTGGGGCTGCCATTTTCTAAAACCCCAAGGATAAATGACTCTCAGACTTTGAAATCTAATGGTGTTTTCCCTGCAGGTTTTCAGAACTGTTTGGATCTGGTGACCCCTGTTTTCCTTTCAATTTATTCCTATGGCAATGCAAACATGTATCTTATGGTTGTCCCTCCTTTGTATAATGGCAGCAGATAACTTGTTCTGAGTTTCACCAGTCCAGAGCCAGAGGAAATTTTTACCTTAGAACAGGCCATGCCTGTAGCTGACCTTGATGAGATTTTGTATTGTTTCTGACTTTGTATTACATTTGTATTGCTACTGAAATGGTTTAAGCCTTTTGTAATATTGTGATGGAATGAAAGTATTTTATATTTGGAAAGAACATGTCTTTGGGGGGTCCAGAGGGTGGAATGTGCTAGTTTGAAAAAATCGTATACCTCAGAAAAGCCATGTCCTTTAATCCTGATACAACATTATAAGGCGTAAACTTTTGATTAGATTATCTCCACATAGATATGATGCATTCAATTGTGGGTATGACCTTTTGATGAGATGGAGATGTGACTCTACCCATTCAAGGTGGGTCTTGATTAGTTTACTGGAAAAGTTTATTTTAAAAGGGGAAACACTTTGAATAAACCCCAGGTGCTTGGAAAGCCAACAAAGAGAGCAGATGCAGATGTTTGGAGGACAGTGCTTCAGAGCTGACAGAGCCAACATGAGACCCAGATGTTTGGAGATTACAGGGCCCAGCAGATGTCAGCGTGTGCTTTCCCATGAGATGCTAAGCAAGCCAGAGCCCAGAGTTCTGTCCCAGAGGAGCTAAGTGAAAGTCCACAGACACCAAGTGAGGTACTCCCACAGGAAACAGAGGCTGAAAACAATGGAGCCCAGGAGCAAAGGGCTAGCAGATGCCAGCCATGTGACTATCAGCTGACAGAGGTGTTCCAGGTGGCATCAGCTTTTCTTAAGTAATGGTAGCCTCTTACTGATACCTTAGTTCGGACATTTTCTCAGCACTAGAATGGTAACTATTCAATTGTCTTTTTAAAAGCCATTCCATTTATTTTATATTGCTTTCTGGCAACATTAGCAAATGAAATCATTTAATAATTTGGATATGCTAGAATGGGATAAATGTATTTTACATGTGGGAAGGACATGGATTTCAGGAGTCAGAAGTTAGACTGCTATAAATTGAGTTGTGTCCTCCAAAAAGATACCTTGAGGTCACGATGTCCAGTACCTTAGACTGTGACCTTATTTAGAAGTGAGGAAGTTACAGCAGCCCTGGAAAATCAAATTTCAGTAAATTATAACTCAGTTTTTGGCCCAACTTCAAACACTTGATTGCTGGTCTGGGCTGAGTGAATCCAGGCCTCACCTTCCACTGTCCACCTTCAGCTTGGCCTGACCCTGTGCCTCAGACCCCTTTGGAGCCACTGTGCTGGAAGGGTCACCATTCCCATTTTGGAGTAGGCACCTCCCTGAGACGCCACCTCCCTCCTGCTCTCTTGGTTTATTCGCCAACACCTTGGCATGTAGCTCCAGGCCTTGCAGTGCACCCTGCCCTCCAGGAAGATGCAGACTGACCTGGGTTTTGTCCCCCAGGAAGTCCATGTTTTCTGATGAGGGTGACATCCAGGGGCAGGACGGCCACCCAAAGGAGGGCCTGGGAGAGCGCAGGTTGTCAGCGCTCATCCGCAGCTTCCTTTGCAGCATGTAGGGTTTATAAGAGAGCTCCACGTATTATCTCATTTGAAAATGGGTTCTGCCAGTCCTGGATTCCTTCAGAAAAGCATTGCTCATAGCCAACTCAGACAATAGGAGGTTACCTTAGTTTCCTAGGGCACACAATCTGATGGCCTAAACAACAACAACAACAAAGCACAGATATTTACTGTCCCCAGTTCTGCAGGTGGGATGTCCAAATTCAGGATGCTGGCAGGACCTCGTTCCCTCTGCAGCCCGCAGGGGAGTCTGCTCCACCCCTCTCCTGGCTTCGGGCGGTGGCGGGCCTTGTCATATGGCCTTCACCCTCTGTCTCTCTGTCTGCATCTCTTCTCCTCTAGCTATAAGAACACCAGGCATGTTGGGTTAAGGGCCCACCCTCCTCCAGTAGGACCTCATTCTCTCATACCCAACTCCATCTGCAATGGCCCTGTTTACTAATTAAGTCATGACCTGAGGCACTGAAGATTAGAGCTCCCAGATGTCTTTTGAGGGACACAAGTGAATTCATAATGTAGGTAATGACAACAGGCCCTGATGTTCTCCCAGGAAGGCTCATTTTGCAGACCTACCTGTGTAAATCTAGCCCATTCTCCATGTTCACCTCTAAGCATCATGCGCCAGAGTGTGATTATATTGGGAATGCTTGGCAATTCACCTGCAGTTACTAAATCTGTGTCTCCTTTAAGTCAAATGATTTAATTGCAAAAATGATATAAGAAGAAAACTGGTTATTGGGGAGATCACATCATTTTCTCTTATATTAGTGTCCATCCAGAAGCTCCTTCCCCATCGCTCTGTGCTTTCAGCAAGTAATCAAGATTGCAACTCTTGTTTCCAACTCGCACAGGCTTCCCCCTTATTTACACCTCTGTGAGTCCCCACATGGATTTGGGTGTATTTATATGCACACACTGATGTTATCTGAAGACATGCTTAATTAAGGCTCTTTAATATGCTCTGTACAGAAAATAAAACCCTCTATTGTAGCAACCAGGGAAAGTGGTAAGTAAAAGTACCTGTGTCTTTGGAAACCTTGAATTTTCAGAGCTTTTATGTTGATTAGTTCATGTAACAGTCACAAATTCTCAGGCATGAAAGT
>PVIY010040640.1:0-22194 GCA_004026745.1 Myrmecophaga tridactyla | reverse complement strand
CATATATGTAACTATAGACTTTATTTGTACAGTTTAATTTATCTGAAAAATCTTCATTTTTTTCCCTCTATGCAAATTAGAGGCCCACTTTTATGAGGAGGCCATATTTTCAGATGGAACATTTTAGAGACTGGCATTCCTAATTCCTATCTCTACTCTGAAAGCTCATATACACTTTCACTAATGTCTTTTGTAATTCTTTCCACTAGGAAGAACAAAGGAAAATAGAAGAAGAAAAAGAAAAGAAAAAAGAGAATGACATGGTATTTAAAGCATGGTTGCAAAAGAAAAGAGAGCAAGTCCTAGAGATGAGGAGAATTCAGCGAGCAAAGGAAATAGAAGATATGATCAGTAGAGTAAGTAAAATTTATCTATTAAATATAATTTCATATAGATATGCAAGTTGCATTTATTTACAGAAGGGAGTCTGAATATCAGACCAAGCACCCATGGAAAAAGTAGAAAAAAGTGGTCCAATAACAACAGTTGTAAAGGTTGCCACATATTACAATTAAATTCCAGGAAGCATTAAAAAAAATAATTTCTACTTTATTCAAACTTTCATAGCATAGGAAAAAAAAAACTGCCAATTCATTTTTTTTCAAGATAGTATAACTGATATTCAAGTAAGACAAAGCACAAAAAAAAACTATAGAAGGGCCACATTTATGAGAAGAGATCTAGAAATTCTACACAAAAGGTAACAAATTAAAGACAAGTTATTTAATTTAAAAAAATTTGAAAAATATAGAAAATCCACGAGAAAGTAAAAATCATCCATACTCCACTCTTATATAGAGAGAGTAAAATTGGTAAGATTATCACTTAATTAATTAAACTATTACCCATCTGTGGGTGTTTGGATTGATTCTATTAACAGTGCTGTGGGGAGTATATTTGTTCTGTAGAACATCAATGCTCTATAGGAGAGTTTCTTAAGAGTGTAGGGTTTATGACTTATTGAATGTTGAGAGTAAAATTTTTGCTAAATATACCAAATTACCCTTCCACAAGGTTGTACCAATTTATAGTCCCTCTAACAGTGTGTGAAAGTGAAAGTTTACCCACATACTGGCTACTGATATATGTAGTTTATATGAATTTTTCTTCAAAGTAATATTACACATGCATTTATATGAGCATGTGTGTATGTATCTATATTGTTCTGTGAATTTCCTATTTATGTTTTTTCTTTTTTTCAGTTTTATTTCTAATTGTATACCAGAGATTTTAATTCTTTGCTATATCTGTTATAAATATATTTTCCCAGTCTAAAAATGTCGTGTTTTAAAAATTGCTTATTATGCCATTTGTAGAAGGTTTTAGCTTTTAAACCTTGGCACCGGCAGTATCTTTGAGCGGAAGACAGAAAATCCATAAACTGAAAAGGAAAGTACTGAAAAGCTTGACTGTAACTATACAGTAAAAGAATAATATACTATAACCAAGTAGGGTTTAATTTAAGAAGGAAATTATGGATGAATAATTAAAAATATATTCATATAATTTATTACACCAATAGGTAGATAAAAAGAAAAACATGGTCATGAAAGTTATAGAAAAGGCATTTATTAGCGTTTAACATAATTTGCTTTTTAAAATTCCTCATAAAATATGAATTGCATTAAAAAGACTATCTTGAAAAACACTATAGGCGGGCGGGCCACGGTGCCTCAGCAGGCAGGAATGCTTGCCTGCGATGCCAGAGGACCCGGGTTCGATTCTCAGTGCCTGGCAATGTGAAAAACAAACAAACAAACAAACAAAACACTATAGGCATTACCATTAAAGTCAGAAATGGGTAAATAACTATTCTTGGAGTGATATCCACTGTATTAAGAAGAGAAAATCAAAAGAGGTGTAAAGATATCCAGTGTACAAAGAAGAGAAAAATCAAAAGAGGTAAAAATATTGTGGTGGTTTGAAATTGTTATGTACCCCAGAAAAGCCATGTTCATTTAATCCTAATCCAATTTTGTGGGGATAGCCATGATCTTTTAATCTTGATCCAGTATCATAGGGTGGCATCTCTTGATTAGGTTGTCTCCATGGAGATGTGACACACCAGTTGTGGATGTGACCTTTTGATTAAATGGAGATGTGATTCCACCTATTCAAGGTGGGTCCTGATTAGTTTACTGGAGTCCTTTAAAAGGGGAAACATTTTGGAAAAAACTCAGACTCAGACTTTTGAAGATGCTTGGAGACAAACAGAAGCTCAAAGGAGGCCACAGGAACCAGGAGCTGAAAGCAATGAAACCCAGGAACAAAGGGCCAGCACATGTTACCTTGTGCCTTCGCATGTAACAGACATCAGCTTTTCTTTGGAGTCAAGGTATCTTCCTCTGGATACCGTAGTTTGAATATTTTCATGGCCTTAGAACTGTAAACTTGTAACTTAATAAATCCCCCTTATAAAAGCCATTCCATTTCTGGTATATTGCATTCCAGCAGCATTAGTAAACTAAAACAAATATTTATAAATATAAAGTGGCCATTTGCATACATTACAAATATATAAAACTATATTCTTAAATTCCCACCATAATCTCATATTGTGAATTCATAATCACAATAAAATATGAATATGTAAATTGCTTTGAGCTAAACAGAAAAGTATAAGACCTATGTGGAGAATACAAGACAGCTTTGTAAGGTACCAAAAAGAAGACTTTGGTAAATTAAAGCAAATATATATTTCTGCATGGATGGACTAAATATTATAAAGATATAATAGTTCCTCCAAATTCATCTATTTCCCCACTGAAAAAAAATGGGTGAGAGATATGGACAGTAAGTTCACATATGAACAAATACAAATGGCCAGTATGTATATGAAAAAAATGCAAATTTTTAGAATCAAAAGACGTGCTGATTTCTTATAAGTATTTATTAACTACTTACTACATGATAGAAGCTGTCCTAGGCATAGAAATATGGTCCTGAGCAAAATAAGTATGGTTTCTGTTTGATAAGAGCTCAATCTAGTAGGTATTAAAAAATAAATAATTATAAAACAAATTTATAGTTATAAATAGTGAAGAACACTGTGAAAAAAGGAGATATGAGAGATTGCAAAGAGAGAAATTAATGTATATTGCTAGTTTGGGAAAGGATTTTCTGACATTTAGTAGGAGTAGAAATGATATAGGCCATGAATGGAAGAATTTGTTTCAGGCCAAGAGAACATGTGACAGTGCCCTGAGACAAGAAAGAATGTGGTAAGTAAATGTGAGAAGATCTGAAGAGAGCAGGAATCAGATCATGCAATGCCTTAGAGGCTATAAAAAATAATTTTGTTTCCTGTTATGGGAAACCATTGAAATTATTTAAACAAAGGAATTACACATCAGATATGCACTTCTACAAGATCACTCTGATGGCTGAGCTGCCAGTGAGTTGGGGTGCAAGAGCAGATATAGGAGACCAGTTAGAGAGCAGATGCAGTTGTCTAGGTGAGGAATGATGGTGACTTGGTCTCAGATTCTAGCAATGGAAAGAGAAATGTGAGATATTTGTGATATATTTTGGAGTATTAATAAAGGACACTTGGTAATTGATTAGATATGTGTGTGTGTAAGGATGAGAAATAAAGAGAATATACCAGGTTTCTGTTCTGAGCTACTTGGTGGATGATGGTGCCATTCATTGATATAGGGAGTAGTAGAGAAGATAATGATTTGGGGGAATTATTTCAGTTTTAAACTTGTTTTAGGTACCTACAAAATACTCAGGTGAAGATGTTGAAGATCCACTGAAGAAATGTGTCTAGAGTTTGGGAGAGAGGTTAGAGGTGGAAATATTAATGATAAGGTTTCAGAGATGGTGCAGTTGTAGGGATAAGGATGGAATGTAGCTGTGGAAATGTGTGGCAAGTGCAGTAGAGAAAGAGAAAGAGAGAAAATCAAAGATCTGTGATACTGGATGTTGGATGACTCATCCCATAGATATGAACATTGGAGTAGGATGGAGAGGAACATTGAGCCAGGTGCTAAAGTCTGAGTTAAATGAAGGGGGAATGACCAGAAGGTTGATAGATTAATAGCTTAAATAGAACCAAATGGTTTCAGTATCAAAGGAGCATGAGTTTATGAGGAATACAGTTCTGTAGGGTTATGGGGGAACAAAGAGAATATTAACCTCTTCACCTGACCTTTGAGGTACTTGGAATATCACTGAACAGTTTCTAGTTGAGAGAGCAAGCTGAGCCTTGATGGGGAATCACCATTTGGGTAAGATCAGGAGGTTTAAGGCTAGAAGGCACTTTTAGTGGCTTGGAAGCTGGAGGATGTTTGTGAGTTTTTAAATCATGCATTGAAAGGGAATTACAGAGAAAAAACTAGAAAGATTTATGGGGAAGGATGTTTGTGAGTTTTTAAATCATGTATTGAAAGGGAATTACAGAGAAGAAACTAGAAAGATTTATGAGGGAGGGAGGGAATTTGGGATTGGGTATGGGAGAAGCACAGAATATTGCTTTAATGATTAAAAGTATAGAACACAAGAGCAGCTTATATTTCAATCAATGACCAAGGAAAACACAACTGTACTTTACTGCTACTGGTTGCCGAGAGGTTGATGACATTTAGCTGAATGTAATTTTTTTAAATTGAGCATTTGTAGAAATTAATGCACACTTTGGTGTTCTATTTGAGAATAATCAATAGTAAGCTTAGAATTGTAGCTCTGAAAACATAAGCAATATTGAGCATTATTTCAGAATGATATTTTATGTAAGAAGACATATGATTATATATTTCCTTTTTGGATTTTTTCTTTTCTTTTTTGCTACAATTCAAATCTATCTCACAAAATTTATTTTAATGAGACATGTGTCATAACTTAGTATTATTCTGAAGTACCTTTATGAGCTTTGCCTATTGAAGTTTAGCTACAGTACAGTTTGGCAGTTAATTAATTTGGTTTATTAATACATTGGGAACATAAGTGCATTTTGTTGATTATTTCTGTGGATGGGACATATTTTATAATGTGAGCTATAGTTTCCAGAAATATCTTCATAATATACAGATATTTTATAATGGATGAAAAACAACTTTTTCATAAAATTTTTATTGCCATTTTAGAAGAAATAATTTAAAATGTTTTTCCATCTTTGGTATGAACTTCGCTCCTCTTGCTCAGTGATAAAGATTAATGTGTGTGTGGTACCTGTATATATACACACATCTGCAAATATACCTGCATATATATTTTAAATATATAAAAATAAATATATGGAAATTATTGGCACATAAAAATACATACATTTCAGAACAAACTAGGAAAGTGAAAAGTTGGTATATTTATTTAAGGCCAGTATTTTAATAAAGGGAGTGCTTGTAAAACTAATGGCTTAAATAGTACACGTACACATACACGCGCATGCACACACATACACACACACACGAAGTTCCCAGTATTCAATATTTGCTGCCTTGTTCCTGTAGATTTTGGACCAACGTACATAGCATGTTGAATAACTCTGGCAACCGTACTTGAATTTGGATTTTTAGTATAAAAGATAGCCAGAGCAGCCTCTAAAAGTTTCATTTATATTTATTTCCTTTGGGGGATGAAAACTTTTGGGATCTTTGCTACTCAATGCTATGTCTTTCTCCGTGTATGGACAATAAATCCATTGTCACATATATATATATATATATAATGTATATGTTCTCCCAGACTTCATTTTCCTGACATGAGACTTTAGTTGAGCAGAAGTTTTAATTTGGTTGAAATTCAAATTTCTAACTCCAAAAAATCTTTGGACAGTTCCTTTTTATGGGTGTCAAGCAACCTATTTATACTGCCTTCCCTCCTCCACCTTTTTTGGCAGCCCTCAGAGTTCATATCCTTAACAGGCATCTTTATGTAACATGAAAAAAGTAAAGTAAGGGTGAATGGTTTCCTCTTCTTACTTATTCTTCATAGTATCAGAGCTATCATAAATGTCTCACCCAGTGGATTAAGACACACCCAAAGCATTCCTAATATTTTTCTCTTTTATCCTTCTCTTTATATATTGATTAAGTCGTTAATTTAATCAACACTTTTTCTTGTACTTGTTGTAAATTATATCTTTGTATATGGTCTGTCCAAAACAAAAGATTTATCATTAATTTTTTTTTGTATGCTGTATGGTGGGGTCACATTTCATTCTTTTACTATGTGAGTATCCAGTTATCGCAGCATCATTTGTTGAATTTTTTAGTTTGGTTGGTTTTTTGGTTTGTTTGTGTTTTGGGGAAATGCATGGGCCAGGAACCAAAACGGGGTCTCCTGCATAGCAGGTGAGAATTCTACCACTGAATTAACCTTGTACCCCCTCACCCTCAATTTTTTAAAAATATTTTTATTGGCAAATCTTCACATACATATAGTTCATACATGGTGTACAGTCAGTGCCTCACAATATCATCACATAATTGTGTATCCATCACTATGATCATCTTTAGAAAATTTGCATCACTCCAGAAAAAGAAATAAAAAGAAAAACAAACTCATTCTTCCCATACCACTTATTCCACCCTCTCATTGACTACTAGTATTTCAATCTACCCAATTTATTTTGTCCCTTATCCCCTGTTATTTATTTTTTATCCATCTTGTTTTACTCATCTGTCCATACTTTGAATAAAAAGAGCATCAGACACAAGATTTTCACAATCACAGAGTCACCTTGTAAAAGTGCTTTCATTATACAGTCATTTTCAAGAATCAGGGCTACTGGAATACAACTCAACAATTTCATGTACTTCCCTACAGTCACTGCAATATACCATAAACTAAAAAGGGATATTTATATAATGCATAAGAAAAACCTCCAGGATAACCTCCTGTTTGAAATTTCTTTCAGGCACTAAATTTTTTCTCTTCCCCCTTTTTGTCTTTCTTGATCCCATGATGCTGGGTCCCAGCTCCTCTAGGATTTCTGTCCCACATTGCTAGGAGTTTTTATACCCCTGGAAGCCATGTCCCATGTAGGGAGTAGTCACCCTCATTTTTGAAAGAAAGTCCTGCTGTATATAAAATTTTTGGCTATCATTTGTTTTCTCTCAGCACTTTATTATTTCAACCCATTGCCCTCTTGTGTCCATGGTTTCTGATAAAAAATCAGCACTAATCAAATTGGGACTCCCTTGTGCATAACATATTATTTTTGTCTTGAACCTTTCAGACCTTTCTCTTTGTCCTTTGCATTTTACAGTTTGGTCATTAAGTGTGGGGGTGAATTTATTTTCAAGTTTATCCTGTTTGGTGTTCTCTGGGCTTTTTGGCTATGTATAGTCTATCTTTTGCTAAATTTAGAAAGTTTTCTGTCATTATTTCTTCGAATATTGCTTCTGCCTCTTTCTCTCCTTTACTCCTTCTGTGACCCCCATAATGCATATATTGGTATGCTTGATGGTGTCCCACAGGTCTCTTAATTATTTTTGCTTTTTATAATTATTTTTCCTATCTGCTCCTCAGCTTGACTCATTTCAATTGTTTTGTCTTTGAGTTCACTGATTCTTTCTTTGGCCAGCTGCAATCTTTTGTTGAAACCCTCCTGGGAATGTTTTTTACTGTATACATTTGTTACAAATCATGAAAAAAGCATTTTTATAATTGTACATATTTATAATTGTGCTATTAATTCTATTTCATTGTTCATTACAATAGGGTTCACTGTTTTATATGTCCTATTTTTTTAAATTTTAGTAGCGTATATACAACCTGAAATTTTCCCTTTTAACCTCATTCACATATATAATTCAGTGCTGTTAATTACATTCACAATTTTATGCTACATTGCTACATAACCTCCATCCATTACCAAAATTTTACAGTCAGCCCAAATAATCTCTGTACCATTTAAAGCATTAACTTTTCCCATTATGTACTATCACCTATCTGGGAGTTTTTCATTTCAGTTCTTCAACTCCAGCAGTTGTGTTTGGTTCCTTTTAAAAATTTCATTCTCTTTATTGATATTCTCATACTCTTCATTTATTGTTTTCCTGATATCATTTAGTTCTTTCTTTATGTTTTCCTTCATCTCCTTGAGCATATTGAAGGTCATTTTTTTTAAAGACTTTGTTCAATATGTCTGCAGTCTGGACTTTTTCATTCATGTTTAAGGATATTTTATCCTCTTCCTTTGGATGTTTCATAATTTCCTATCTGTTTCTTTGTCTTGTAATCTTTTGTTGCACACTGTACATGTAATATTTAAAAATGTTAACTCTAGGTCTTATTCCCTGAGATGTCTGTTTTTTGAGTTTGTGTCCAGCTAGTGATATGACAGAGATTTTCTTGAGTGTCAGGAGCTAACAAAACCAATAAAACCTGAGGAAAAAACACCTTTTACCATCTTTTTTTTTTTTTTTAATAACATGGGCAGGCACTGGGAATCAAACCCAGGTCCTCTGTCATGGCAGGCAAGCATTCTTGCCTGCTGAGCCACTGTGGCCTACCCCACCTTTTACCATCTTTGCAAATTGACTTTATGTTGGCTAATGCTCTTCAGAGTTCAGCCTTCCTATCAGGAAGGTCAGCCCACAGTGAATGCAAGGTACAGGGTCCTCCTTGTGCAAAGTACAGGGTGTTCTGTCTTTGGCTTGTGCTTGCTGGTTGTCTCAAGAGTTTCCATGTTTACAGTAGTCTGAATGCTCCTTCTACTTCCCGGTAAATAGACCTCCTCCCTCTCCCAGATGTTCCATGGCAGGATTAAAGCAGGTAAACCTTTGCTCTAAACTGACAGCCTCAATTGTTTCTTACACTGGTTTTTGTCTCAAGCTGTTTTTTGCCTTGAGGGCAAATTCTGGGAGGTGTCATGCCAGCTAGGAGTTTTCCAAGTTTCTCTTTCCTGGGTGGAACAAGGCCAGAGACCCATAAAGAGATCACCCTCTGGCTCCAAACTGCCCTGATAGGAGTATGAGGGATGGGTTAAAAAGGGTGCTAGAAACTTTCCTCACGGCTCCCAGAAAGAAACTTGTGTTTCTTGGCTTGGTACTTGCCCAGCAAATGCAGCCTTTCATCTGCCCACTGCAGCTCTGAGAAGTGCTGTGTTTCTAAATCTCTCATGCTGCCTTTGTCTAGGGTGTGTTAGAACAATGGCTGCCCTCGGAGCCAGGACCCCTGTGATCTTAAGTATTTAATCAAAAGCAGTGATCAGTGATCAGACTATGCTCCCCCTCGATCTTAGGTAACTAGATTTTAATGTCCCTCTCTGTCTCCAGCATATTGCGACAGGGGCCAGACTCCATGGCTGCCCACTGTGAGAGTGGGGATGGGTGACGATAACTGCTGCTTAGACAGAGGAATTCACTTTACCAGCGTTTTCCTCCCACTCTTCCCTGGGTACTGTGAAGTGTCCTACAGAACTCTGGAATTTCAAAATAGTTGATTAAAATAGTTCCTGCCTGTTTAATAGTTGTTCTGGTAGAGGAACTGATTCCTGGAGCTTCCTAGCTCTGCTATCTTCTCATAGTACAACCCTATGTTATTTTAATTCTCTAAAATTGACCCAGTGATGCCTCAGCATCAGGAATTTTACTGCCTATTTGTATTGTGGGGATATTAAAGGTGAAGGGAGTTGGCTGGAAGTGATGGCCAATAGGAGTTTTTGTGAATTTGTAGTAAACATAGGATGGGCAAGTTCTCTGGCAGAGGGTAAAGGAGGCATTGTATTATGTTAATTTCCTGCATGGTGTGGTTTATAAGCATTGTTTGGCCTCCCATAGTGTTTTTGTGCACCTCAGTCATTGAATTTATCACTCACAGTTTTGCAATATAGTCTTAGTTGCTGGGGTTTCCTCATAGGCAGATAGCAATGTCAGGGAGGTAGAACGCAGAGAGATCATATTGACAAAGACATTTTGGAAGCAATTTTTGGTTATCTGAGTCAGGATTAGGAACCAGGGTAGTGTAGTCCAAGTGAGAAGTATAGTCTCTGTTCCTCGTAGCTCCGTGGTAAGGGATATCACCTGCAGCGATGAACTCTTGGACTAGGGCAGTGACATCTGAGGCAAGGTCATGTCAGTCAATGAGCTCTTGGGCTACGGGGATGTCATCTCTGGTGGCCAGTCTGCTGGGAGGTGGCCTTCCCAAGTGCTGTCCACTGGGGAAAGGTGAGGAATAGAAGGCCTTCCTAGTAACATACTCTTGGGCCGTGAGGGGGAGGATTTGTCTGTAATCAATCCTGAAGCTGGTAGACCCATAAATCTTTGGTAGGGTATTGGGATAATCAGTGGAATAGTTATTGAACTTTTAAGCTATTTCTTGTTGGCTAATTTGGGAACATTCTATCTTGAAAAGATATGTATTCTTAGCACATTTATAAACTGCATCGATGGTTGCCTGATATATTAAGGAGGAGCAATCCAGTGTTGCTCCTGCCAGCATCAGAAATGGTACCCTAAAGCATAGCATTTGTAATAGCAGAGGTTTGAATTGGGAGCAGGGATGTAGCTAGTCTGTGGGAACTTTACTGGACAATATATGGATAGCTGTGGGTCTGTGGGCCATGTTGTTTAGGCATTGATACTATTGAATCCATTTTTTATAAGGTTCCCTTATGGGTTAAGATTCAACCATCCCCAGTGGTATGCTGGTCTAAGATAATGTATTATAGCTTGCCTACATGTTCAGTTGGTTCAAAATGGGGGACCATGTTGAGTCCTCTGTATTTGATTGCTGCAGGCTTCTCCTGTATGGTTAGGCCAACTGGATCAGCCAGCAACCCTATACCCCATGCCAGTGTAAGAAGAATATAAACCCTAGCCAGGGTAAGCATTTGCATTTTACCAGCACTGGTGATGTGTTTCTGGTAGTGTGAGGTTACTGCACCACCAACAAGGGAGAAATGGTGGATTTTAAATACCTCTCTAGCTCCCAGTCCAGCAGTCTGTGCTGGGAATGAGTAGAAGTGATATTGGTTAGGTATGCACAACAAACTCTCAAGTTTAACTTTCCCCTGGTGTTGTCATTTCCATACATGGCTAGCCTCCACTAGGTGGAGTTTGTTTATGCCTTATAATGTAACTCACAGTGTTACTGCTCTGACCCAAGACTATAATTTCTACTTTCTGTAAAAAATAGGAGGAAATAGGGGCTAATATCCACTCTTTATATTCTGTATATATTGGTAAGGTTTCCAGGGCTGGGAATTTTCCCTCAGGGTGAATATGCCTAAATATTTGCCCTTCTGATAGCCCTATTGGTCTATCAATTTCTAGGGGAATCTCATTTCACTATTTACCCCCAATTTGGTCGCCACTCTTGTATTGTGAGGAAATGACTGAACAGTCCTAGCAAAAGAGAGAAGAGTTATTTATTGCTTTAATGTGGAAGTAGTCATCTTGGACCTGAAAGTGGGCTGGGTTTCCCTTGAGGACTAATAGAGGCATTTTAGGAGACCAGAGGTAATTTGTATGGCACATATGGAGCCCACTGGCCTGGAATTGAGTAGTATTAAAGTTTGAGACAAAAGTTTAACCCAACTTTGACATACATTTGTCATTAAGTAATTTAAATAATAGTTTGTTTTTTAATCTGTAAACTTTATTAGAAAAAATAATTGTAAATTATGAATTTAAAAATATTAAGGGTACCCACTAAAAGTCGGTAAAAGGATAATATATAAGATTTTAATGCTAAAAGAAGGCAGGAAAAGAGGAGAAAAAACATAGTAAATTATAGTGATAGACATCCATATTTTAAAACTTCAACTTCTGTGTGAGACTGAAGGGAGATGTTTATTGAGTGCAAAATTCATATTTTGGGTAGTGCACTTCCCAATTTAACTTGTATGGTCAGATTAGTTTGAACTAAACTGACATGGAATCTTGAATAGGGCATGAGATTTTGTAGGTTTGTCCAGGTTAGTGTGATGCCCCAATAAATCTCAGAGTAATTTGGGCAGTGAATAAAGAAGTATTTGCAAAGTCCCCTCGGGGGAATGGGAAGAAAGCAGGAAATATTCAACTTCCCTATTTGGAGAATTTTTGGTATTCTCACAAGCAGTGGGGACAACCAAATCAATAGGCTTAGCTCTCCATCTTGGGGCAGCTCTCCATCTTGGGGTTTGCCCCTATGAAACTTATTACTGCGAAGGATAGGCTAAGCCTATTTAAAATTGTGCCTAAGAGTCACCCCCAGAAAACCTCATTTATTGCTCAGATGTGGCCTCTCTAAGCCAGCTCGGCAGGTGAACTCACTGCCTTTACCCCCATGTGCAGTTTACAAAACTCCCAAGTTTGTAAATCTCCCTGGCAACATAGGGCAGAAATCCCAGGATGAGCCAGGATCCGGCATCACAGAATTGAGAAAACCTTCTTGACCAAAAGGGAGAAGAGAGAAATGAGACAAAATAAAGTTTCAATGGCTGAGAGATTTCAAACAGAGGTGGGAGGTTATCCTGCAGCTTATTCTTATGCATTATATAGATAGCCCTTTTTAATTTATGAGGTATTGGAATGAATGGAGGAAAGTACCTGAAACTGTTGAGCTGTGTTCCAGTAGCCTTGATTCTTGAGGTCGATTGTATAAAGATACAATGTTTACAATATGACTGTGTGATTATGAAAATCTTGTGTGTGATGCTCCTTTTATCCAGGGTATGGATAGATGAGCAAAAAATATATAGATAAAAAAATAAATAATAAGGGAGACAAAAGTAAAATATTAGTGGTCAATGAGAGGGAGGGGTAAGGTGTATGGTATGTTTGAGTTTTTTCTTTTTTCTTTTTATTTCTTTTTGTGGAGTGATGCAAATGTTCTTAAAAATTATCATGGTGATGAACACACAACTATGTGATGATATTGTGAGCCATTGATTGTACATTAGGTATGGAATATATGTGTGTGAAGATTTCTCAATAAACATATTTAAAGAAAAGATATGGATAAAATAAATAAATAATAGGGGGGATAAAGGGTGAAGTAAATTGGGTAGATGGAAATACTAGTGGTCAATGAAAGGGAGGGGTAAAGAGTATGGGATGTATGAGTTTTTTCTTTTTTTTCTTCTTGTTTCTTTTTCTGGAGTAATACAAATGTTTGAAGAAATGATTATGGTGATGAATACACAACTATGTGATGATATTGTGAGCCACTGATTGTACACCTTGTATGGAATATATGTGTGTGAAGATTTCGCAATAAAGCTATTGAAAGAAATTATAGTGATAGTATATATTGCCATGTGTCTCAGTAATCACAATAGTGCAATTGTCAGGTTATATTATTTAAAATTGTCCTATTTGCAAGAGATGTACCTAACACTTAAGAGAGATGCTTGAAAGCAAAGTGATGGAAAAATATATACTGGTCAATAGCAACCAAAAGAAAATTGGTGTTATTATATTAATATAATACAAAACACTTATACGAACTTTTATATGCAGCAGAGGATTTATGTCCAGAATGCATAAAGAACTCTCAAAACTCAACAGTAAAAAGACAAATAACCAAATAAAAAAGATTGAGCAAAAAATTTGAACAGACCCTTTATCAAAGAAGTTATACAGTTGGCAAATAGACACTTGAAAAAATTCTCAACCTTACTAGTCACTAGGAAAATTCAAAGTCAAAAATCACATAGAGAGAATACCACTAAAATAGCTAAAACTAAAGAGACTGATGAATGCCAAATTTGACAAAAACTTGGAACAACTGAAATACTAATAGATCAGTGATGGGAATATAGTCACTTTGGAAAATTACAATGTCAAAGATACTATTTAGCATTATATTATATTAAAATTACAATGTTAAACGTACACTCCCAATTCTACTCCTAGGTATTTACCCAAGAGAAATGAACATATGTCCTGACACTGTCCTGGTGCCACTCTGCTTATGAGGGGGCAGTCCCCTTTCTATCATACTGGTGGAATGAGCTCCACCTAGTAGCTGGAGTCCTTTTGGAGTAACTAGTCAAACAGCCTAGGAGAGGAGCGATAGGGTTATGGTCCCCTTCTTGACGGCCAGAAATTTCACTACGTGAGATTGTGAGGTCCTGGGGAGTTCTCAGAGCAGAACCCACAATTTAGAATGAGAAGTCATGGCAACACTCAAAATAGCAACACAAAGTGACACAAAGCAGCACACATTTTCTCCAGCATGACAGAGAGCCCTCCCAAATAGTTTTACCTAGTGGAAAAAGCAAGACCGAAGCACAGGCACGAGAGACGTGGAATTTTCTATGTACTGAGACTAGAGCAGTACATAGGAAATTCTGCCCCTACACCAATTGCGAGAGTTAGAATCTTCATATGGATAATTAGGTGTGGTAAGGACAAGTAGCACCAGAGATATATGACAGAAAACTTAGTAGGACTCACAGGTCCTAGAAGAAAGAGGAGTGACATGCCTCACGTATGGGCAACATGTCAGGAGCATGCATTCAATCAGGCAGGAGGGGAGCAAAATGTTACAGTGGACCTGGGGACTAAGCATTTATAATGTCACATGGGCAAAGCTGTAGAGTGAGGATTGGGGAATTTGCATTTGACTTCTGTGGGGACAAAAATCCAGATAGGATATGGGGAAGAGAGGGATGAACTGTTTATCCTGTATAGGCAGATGTGAGGGTGGTCACTGAGGGACGTAATGACAGGATCTGAAATGCTGAGGTATCATGACCGGGCAAGGCCCTCATGCTATTTTAGTTAATTACAATATTCTGTAAATATTTGTTGAATGAATGAACAGGGATATAAAGTAATCCTTAAACCTTTTGCTTTGTAACTCTAGAGTTAATCATTTTCAGTGTCTACAGGCTTTCCCAGCCTTCTGGGTATTCAGCATGATCCTGTAGGTACATGGGTCCTCTTGCCAAAGTCCAGCATTGTACATCAAAGATTGCAAGTTACATATATTTTATAAATTAGACTAGAACATACTTGGCAATGAGAATTATAGGAAAAGAAAAATGCAAGATGTAGGAGAAGGTCTTCTTTATCACAAAGCTTATATTTGGGAAAAGTATTAAATAAATTTATCCTTTTTTGTGTGTGTTCTATCCAGGCATCTGCATAAGTCATACTTTTCCCAAGAACTAAAGAGCCCCAAATCTGTTCCATCACTTGCCTTTATTCCCCAAATAAGCTCTTTCAGCTTTCGAAAATTTCCTGAATATAGTATCCTTCATGAAGTTTGAGAAACCATGCAAGAAGCTGCTCCTACTAGTTTTTTCTTATGACACAATCCTTATGATTGTTATCTTATGGGAAAATCTTTATGGCTGAATATCCTTATGCCAACCTCCATAATGATAATTTCAGTTTGTGGAAGGGCTTGTCAGTTAAGTGGCTTCTGACATATACTCTTAAAACTTAAAAACAAAGGTAGAATTTAAAGCAATAGATGAATTTGCCGAAGATCATTGGTTTTCAAGCTGTATTTCATGGAATGCCTTCTGTTAGCTCCACTCAATGAATGTCTTTCTCTAATCCTTCTTGACAATTTGCTTTAATACCATTGTGCTAAATTTTTTTATTTGAGAAAAGTACTCAACTTTCAAAAGATAAAAATCACTGCTTTAGACTTTCTTCATAGACCTGACTTCGATAAGAGTTTTGAAAGAAGCCAAATGTCAGTGAGTTCAATGCTGAATTTTCAGACAAAAGGGTAATCAGTGTTGCTGATTCAAGGTTGATATATTTGGTTTGGATACTAGGAGTGCAGGTAGTGAGGTTGGCATTATTATGAAAAATTGATAAGTAGAAATGTATTCTTGAAGAGTTGACTAAAAAGTTGTTTGGGTTTGTTACTAATTAGGGAAAACTTGTTTTTCTACTCAGCAGGAAAATAGAGATCCACAGCAAGCTTTTCGATTATGGCTTAGAAAAAAGCATGAAGAGCAGATGAAAGAAAGAAAGACTGAAGAACTTAGAAAGCAAGAGGAATGCTTATTTTTCCTTAGAGGAACAGAAGGCCGTGAAAGGGCCTTTAAAGAGTAAGTTAAAAACAACATGTATTTTTTTCCCTTCCTCATAGTAATTTTGAAAAATTATATAATCAATGAAACTTAGAAAGAAACCCAAAATATTTAGTCTTTTATGTGTAGGTACCTATTAAGTTTTTCTTAAACTTTTTTTTTAACTTTTTTATTGTATAGTATAGCATATATACAAAGCAAATAAATAAATAAATAAATAAACGCTAGTTTTCAAAGCACTCTTCAACAAGTAGTTACAGGACAGATCCCAGAGTTTGTCATGGGCTACCATACGATTCTCTCAGTTTATTCCTTCTAGCTGCCCCAGAATATAGGAGGCTAGAGGGCTTAAATATTTTTTATCATCACAATCGACTTTTTTCCTTCTTTTTTTGTGAAAAATAACATATATATATATATATATATATAACCTATAAATTTCAAAGCACAGCCCCACAATTAGTTGTAGAACATATTTCAGAGTTGGACATGGGTTACAATTGCACAATTTGAGGTTTTCATTTGTAGCTGCTCTAAAATACTGGAGACTAAAAGAGATATCAATATAATGATTCAGCATTCATATTTATTTGTTAAATCCTATCTTCTATGTATAACCCCATCATCACCTTTGATCTTTCCATCCCTCTCTTTAGGGTTGTGTGGGCTATGGCCATTCTAAATTTTTCATATTGGAAGTGTCTGTCACTAATATGGGGTAGGGAGATGGAACTTGATATTCTGGAGCGGCTTGGCTATGTTTCAGGACTTATCTGGACCAGGGACCCATCTGGAATTTGTAGGTTTCTGGAAAGTCACTCCAGTGCATAGAATCCCTGTGGAATCCTATATATACTGCCCTAGGTGTTCTCTAGGATTGGCTGGAATAATCCTGGTTGGGGGTTGGCAGGTTATGATAGGCAGCAAGGTCTAACTGAAGCTTGCATGAGAGCAACCTACAGAGTAGCCTCTCAACTCTATTTGAACTCTTTCTGCCACTGATACTCTATTAGTTATACTTCTTTTCCCCCTTTTGGCCAGAATGGAATTGTTGATCCCATGGTGCCAGGGCTGGATTCATCCCTTGGAGTCATCTCCCATGTTTCCAGGGAGACTTTCGTCCCTGGATGCCATGGCCCACATCGGGGGAAGGCAATAATTTCACCGGCAGAGTTTGGCCTAGAGAGAATGAGGCCACATCTGAGCAACAAAAGAGGTCCTCCAGAAGTAACTCCTAGGCATGACTATACGTAGTCTAAACTTCTCCGCTACCTAGATAAGCTTCACAAGAGTAAGCCTAAGGATCGAGGGCATGACCTACTGATTTGGCTGTCCCTAAAGTTTGACACAGTATCAGGGGATTCCTTGATGGTAAAGTTTAATAGTTCCATATTCTTTCTCCCATGCCTCAGGGGACTTTGCCAATAATTTTTGATTATCTGCTTAATATACTCTAGGATGTATCCAGGCATTACAATAATCTATACAAAATTAAAAGACCTCTTTCTTATTCTGGGCTCCCTGGGTTTCAGTTGTTCAAATGAGCTATACAGATAGGTTGAGTTAGATTATGCCCAACAGAAAATTACAGTTCCAGGCCAAATAAACCTTTCTTCCATTGGTCTCAAAGAGTATGTGTGGTTCTAAAATATAGACACTATCTTCCTTACCCCTATGTTCTGAATTACTTTAGCCCCAACCTGATAGGCTTCATTCTTATCTCTAAATATCAGGTTATATATATAAAACAACATCTCAAAATCCAGAAATAAAAATCACCATTCTGGACTTAATATGTCTGCTCTAAAAGCTTACAATCTAGGCCCCTGCTTTCTTATCAGTGTTTTCTTAAGGTGACCATACCATTGTTGTTCTTTTGTTTCTGGCTTCTTTTGTCTCATCAAATGTCCCACATGTTCATTCACATAGTTGCATGCCTCACTACTTTGTTCCTTTTTGTAGCAGCACAACCTTTGTTCATAAGTATACACCATTGTTCTCCAATCAACTTCTCAGTCAGTGCATTGTTCAACCACCTGCATTCATCGGGCATCATGTAGGAGGGCCAAAGTCTGCAGTCCATCAACAGTCTCAATTTTAGATAATTTCATTGTTTCCAAGATAAAGAAAACCAATAAACACACCCTCACCAAATAGGAAATCTAAACCTCCTCTTAACTCTTGTCCCTTCCCCCCATTATTTACCTCTGCTGTTGCTGTGGTAGTGCAGATGGTTTCCTTTTGAACATAGCTCATAGCATGCAATAGCAGTTTTCCCCCTGTACCCTGGACACTCTTTGTACAAGAATCATATCTTTTAAGTAATTCTTGCAAGAACTAATTCATATTTCTAGTGTAAATCAGTGGGACACGTAAGTCTATACAACCCCTTTCAATCTTGTTCATCTTCAATATGGTGATATTGCTTATAGACCCACTAGAAAACCTCCTTCACTCCTATCTATTCCCTTGTATTGGAGTTCAACCTCATTAGCTAATGGTTCCCTATCTCTAGCTTCTGTGTATTTCTAAGTCCCCTATATCCTGTATATAAGCCTCTGATTATACCTTTATGCTGTCATAAAAGTGGAATCATATAGTATCTATTCTTTCATGTCTGGCTAATTTCATTACCTTTATGTACTCAAGCCTCATTCATCTTGTCATGAGCCTCAGGATGTCATTTTGTCTTGCTGTTGCATAATATTCTATCATATGTATATACCACATTTTGTTGATCCACTTGCCTGTTGCTTGGCATTTGGTTACTTTCCATCTTTTGGCAATTGTGAATAATGCTGGTTTGAACATCAGTGTGCAAATGTCTATTTGTGTCATTGCTTTCAGCTCTTCTGCGTATATACCAAGTAGTGCTATCGCTGGGTTATAGGGCAACTCAATATTTAGTTTCCTAAGGAACTGCCAAACAGTCTTCATAGTGGCTGCACCATTATACATTCCCACTAGCAGTGCATAAGTGTCCCAGTTTCTCCACATCCTTTCCAACATTTATAGTTTCCAGTTTGTTTACTAGCAGCCATTCTTATAGGTGTGAGATGGGATCTCATTGTAGTCTTGATCTGCATTTCCCTTATAGCCAAGGAAAATGAGCATCTCTTCATGTGCTTTTGAGCCATCTGTATTAGCACTTCAGAAAAATGCATATTTATATCTTTCACCCATTTTATAGTTGGGTTGTTTGTTCTTGTGTTGTTGAGTTGTATGATTTCTTTGTATATACAGGAAACTGAACCTTTGTCCAATATGTGATTTCCAAATATTTTCTCCCGTTGAGTTGGCTGCCTCTTCACCTTTTTGGCAAAGTCTTTTGAGGTTCAGAAGCATTTGATTTTGAGGAGTTCCCATTTATCTATTTTTTTCTTTTGTTACTTGTGCTTTGGGTGTAAAATTTAGGAAGCTACCTCTTATTACTAGGTCTTGAAGATGTTTCTGTCCATTTGCTTCTAGAAGCTTTATGGTGCTAGTTCTTAAATTTAGGTGTTTGATCCTCTTTGAGTTAATTTGTGTATAGGGTATAAGATAAGGGTCCTCCTTCATTCTTTTGGCTATTTATATCCAGTTCTTCCATGCCCAATTATTGAAAAGACTATTTTGCCCCAGTTTAGAGGATTTGTCAAAAATCAGTTGACCATAGATTTGGTGGTCTATTTCTGCAGTCTCAATTCAATTTCATTAGTCAATGCTTCTATCTTTGTACCAGTACCATGCTGTTTTGACCACTGTGGTTATAATAAGTTTAAAGTCAGGGAGTGTTAATCCTCCCACTTCATTCTTCTTTTTTAGGATGTTTTTAGCTATTCGGGGTCTCTTTGACCTTCCAAATGAATTTGGCAGTTAGCTTTTCCAAATCTTCAAAGTACATTGTTGGAATTTTGATTCGTACTGTGTTAAATCTGTAGGTCAATTTGGGGAGAATTGATATTTTAATTATATTTAGACTTCCTATCCATGAGCAAGGAATGTCTTTCCACCTACTTAGATCTTCTTTGGTTTCTTTTAGCAATTTTATGTAGTTTCTGTGTACAATTCCTTTACGTCCCTCATTAATTAAGTTCATTCCTAAGTACTTAGTTCTTTTAGTTGCTATTTTGAACGAAATTTTTTCCTTAACTGACTCCTCAGCTAGGTCATTGCTTGTGTATAGAAACGTCACTGATTTTTGCACATTAATTTTATATCCCGCCACCTTGCTGAATTTGTTTATTAGCTCGAGTAACTTTGCTATAGATTTCACAGGATCTTCAAGTATAGTATCATATCATCTGCAAATAATGAGAATTTTACTTCTTCCTTTCCAATTTGGATGCCTTTTATTTCTTTGTCCTGCCTGATTGCTCTAGCTAGAATTTCTAGCCCAATGTTGAATAATAGTGGTGACAGTGGGCATCCTTGTCCTGTTCCTGACCTTAGGAAGAAAGCTTTCAGTCTCTATCCATTAAATATGATGCTGGCTATTGCTTTTTCATATATTCCCCTTATCATATGAAAGTAGTTACTTTTGATTCCTATCTTTTGGAGTGTTTTTTATCAGAAAAGGATGCTTAATTTTGTTGAATGCTTTTCAGCATTGCTTGAGATGATCATGTGATTTTTCCCTTTTGATTTGTTAATGTGCTGTATCACATTAATTGATTGTCTTGTGTTGAACCATCCTTGCATTCTGGTATAAACTCCACTTGATCATAGTGTATAATTCTTTTAATGTGTTGTTGGATTCTATTTGCTAATATTTTATTAAGAATTTTTGCATCTATGTTCCTTAGGGAGATTGGCCTATGATTTTCTTTTCTTATAGCATCTTTACCCAGTTTTGATATTAAATGATATTAGCTTCATGAAATGAGTTAGGTAGAATTCCTTTTCCTCAATTTTTTTGGAAAAGTTTGAGCAGGATTGGTGCTAGTTCTTTTTGGAATGTTTGATAAAATTCCCCTGTGAAGCCATCTAGCACTGGGCTTTTCTCTGTAGGAAGATTTTTGATGACTGATTGAATCTCTTTACTTGTGATTGATTTGTTAAGATCTTCTATTTCTTCCTGAGTCAGTGTAGCTTGTTTGTGTGTTTCCAGGAATTTGTCCATTTCATATATTAAGTAGAGTTGTATGAACATCTTTGATTAGTTGTTCCAATGTCTGTGTCTCCTCTGGTGTTTTAATTTGGTCTTAGGCAGGGTTATATCTATCTGCATTGTGATATGCTTAGTGATCTTCTGCTGTCTTTGTGGCATGTAAATATTTTGATTGATTTACTTTGGGAGTTGATTTCTTTCAGTAGTCTAAGGCCTCGTATTTGCAGGATGATTGTACATCAGGGAGCAGGGCACAGGGTGGGGCACTCAGTGTGGTAATTTGCTTCAGGGCAGGTATGGGCGCAGGTGGGGATATTATGCTGATTCTTGTTAACGTGTGTGCCCAGTGGCCGGGTAGGATGTAGTTGTGTGGGTGCCCCAGTTTGGGGGGGTGTAAACCTGGTGTGCACTGTTTTAGGGCCCGGGGCTATTTGTGTGCATGTGTAGAGCTGTAGCAACAGGTTGGTTTTATGCCTTTGTGGGTTGGGGGCAGATGTGATCTGGCAGCACAGGTCAGCACTTTCTCAGAGCTGGGAAGTATGGCTGACTGCTATGCACATGCACAGTTCTAGGACTGTTGTAAATTGAGATTCCCAGAGGTGAATGATGTGATTGGGGGCCTGTGCACATGCGTGGGTCTAGGAGTGCCGTCAACTGATGCGCAGAGCTCAGGGGGGAGTGGGGTGAGGTTGTGCAACACTATAGGCTGGGGGGTGGGTGTAGCCTGGTTGTGGAGGTTAGCACCCACAGCCTTTATGCACTGGCACTGGCCTGCAAAGAACAGAGAGGGGGAGGTAGTGCTTGGGAGGGGTGCAGGAGAGGTGGGTTGGGCTGCAGTTGGGGTGGGATTGTGGGGCAGGTATGTGCACTGGGGCCTGGTGGGGTGGGGGCTCCTAAAGTATGGGGAATGGGAGCGGGTGACGGGGTTCGGCTGTGTGGGGTGTAGGGTGAGATGTCTGTCACAGGACTGTGCTCGTGAGGATAGCACTCCCATGAAACCCGGCCTGGTTTACTTCCTAGTCCCCAGCTCCCATCCTTGTACTCCTGCGAGCTTGGCACCTCTGTGCCAGGCTCCAGCTTTCTGCCTCTCAGTTCCTTGGCTTCTGCAACTAGGGCCACCTGTGTGGTGCAGAAGGCTCTCCCAGGTCAGCTGCACTCCCAAATCGCCACCGCAGTC